>JANVCC010000123.1:378172-401079 GCA_025345505.1 Todiramphus chloris collaris | reverse complement strand
AACAGCAATTTGAGGTGGTCTATCAAATAATCCAGAGTTTACCAACATCTTGGAGGGTTTATAGAATATAAAAGCCTAAACCTGCCTTGTGCCTTTGGGCAGAGGAGGGAACAAGGAAATGCAGTCGATGAAACTCTTGTGAGCATTCACAATGGTGACCAGTTTCACACCTTCAATGGAAACCATAGAATCTCCGACTGGGTTGGGCTGGGAGGGACCTTTCAAGCTCATCGGGTCCAACCCCACTGCAGGGACATTGGCAACTGGAGCAGGGGGCTCAGAGCCCTGGGCAACCTCCCCTGGGGTGGCTCCAAGGATGGGGCAGCGCGGCACAGGCTCTGCCCACCCCCAGCACCAACAATTTCTCCCTTCTCTCTCATCCGAACCTTCCTAGAACAACTCCTGGCGTTGCCCCTCCATGGAAATCCTGGAACATGCGATTTACTCGCACGCAACCCTCGTGAGGAAGAGGAAACGCAAACAACTCCTGGAGGATGAAGACAAAGTGCAGATCCTGCTTGGGTTGCCATGGTGGGGAGAGGCCTGACAAATGGAATTAAAAACCAGTGAGCTGAGTCACTCCAGTTAATCGCATCCCCAGGAAACTGGAGCGTTGGGTGAGGGCTGGAGGAACCAGATGCCAGCTGGAGTTTCCACCAGGACCTGGCAACGGGGCCAGGACTTGGGGCAGCTCGAAGGGAGTTAGGGGGGGGGGATGCAAATCCCAGCCCTGGGAGCAAGGGGACGCCGGTGCCACCATGCAAATGTGGTGGGCACCTCCTTTGCCTCCGTGTGCCCAACGGGCACCTCCTTTGCCTCCGGGTGCCCAACGGGCATCGCCGGATGCAAAGGTGGTGGGAAGCGATGGGGTGGGTGCTCTGCTCACACAGAGGGGGCATCGCTGCAGGGAGAGATGCCCAGTGCCCAGTGCCCATCACAACTGGGAGACGGAGCCCTGGCCAAGACGGGACGAGGTGGAGAAGACCCAAGGAAGGCGAAACGGAGCACGGTCAAGGTCTCCATTCTCTATTTCTCCATTCTCTATTTCTCCATCCTCCTCTCCAGCAGCAGCTCCTCACCCCATTTTCATACGGCCCGGGCACACAAAGCTTTCCAGCCAGCAAAATTTGCTTAAGAAACAAAGCAGGGGATTGTTGGATCCAGCTGCCACCTCGCTTCCTGGGAACAAAAGGGTTTGAGATCCCGGCCCTGGAGCGCAGATAAAGGCAGGAGAGGTGTTTACACTGCCACAAGGTCTGTTTGCCTGCGGCAGCGAGGCGGGCACGGGTGGCACCGGAGCTGCCTTGTTTGCCCGCTCCGGTTGCCAGCATCAAGTCTTGAGCTGGTGTGGTTGAGCTCCCGGCTCCGCCACCTCGCCCGGAGGCTGTGGCATCCCTAAAAAGTGGCATTTATCCCCAATCCTGCCATGCACAGAATCACACCACCTCTCCAAAAGCTTGCTGGGACACACGCTCATCCCCAGACCCCGCGGGGTTTGGGGTCTGGGTGTAACCCAGGCTGCAAACCCGCTCCTCATCCCACGGCGCGGGAGCTCCAGCTTCTCAAAAAAACCCTCGCCCTCCTTTCTCCGGGCGCTCACGGGGAGGTGAGCGGGGGGATGCCCTGGCACCCCGGGTTGCCCCCCAGCAGCCGTCAGGCCAGGAAGGAAGGGGCAGGCGAGGGGGCTCTGCTCGGCCACCGCCTTGCAAGGAGATGGGGGGGACAAGTGGCTCTTCCCAGTGGAGACTGGGAGGTGTTATGGGGCAACTGGCCACCTCCAGCGCTGGAAAAAGAGCTGGGTGCTTGTAAGAAGGGGGGGGGCCAAGTCTCCCGTGGGCTCCTGCCCACGTGGTACACAACCACGTCGAGAGCTCGGGCTTCCTTCGGGGCTCACGTGGCTCAAGAGCTGGGGTTTGAGTGGAGAACGCGTGTCCCTAAACTGGTATTAAATCAACCCCCGACAAACTGGCACGCCGGAGCTCGGCCCCCAGCCAAGCGCCGTGGCAGGGCTGGGAGCACGGCACCGGGTGCCAGGAGGACGTGGCCAAGGAAAGCAGGAGCCAGAACAAGTGGCCGGGGGTGGCTTTTGTCCAAGAGGGTTGAGAGACCTCTGCTATCGGAAAGCCTCTCCTACAGAGGTGCTTCTGAGCCACTCGCAGCCCCGGTGCAAGAACTCAAAAGCTTCAGAAGAGCCGTTGTTCGGTTCCCACCCTGGCTCCATCACCTCCTTGTCCCCCCCAGAACAAAGCAGAGGAAGGGACAAGGCAGTGGGGCCATCACCACACACATTCTGGGGCCAGGGGAACACTCCCAGCACGGTGGAGGTTGGAGGCACCTCTGGGGGTCCCCTGGTGCCACCCCCCTGCTCCATCCAGCAGGGTCACCCAGAGCAGGGGACCCAGGGTCCAGGCGGGGTGGGAATCTCTGCAGAGAAGGAGACTCCACAGCCTCTCTGGGCAGCCTGGCACAGGCTCTGCCACCCTCACCCCAAAGAACTTTCTCCTCCTGGGTTCCAGTTGGTGCCCCTTGTCCCGTGGCTGGGCAGCAGTGAGCAGAGCCCGGCCCCATCGTCTCGACACCCACCCTTTAGATGTTCATAAGCACTGATAAGATCTCCTGGCTCTAAACAAGCGGAAGAGCAGCAATAAAGCATCACAGCTTGGAGGACAACCCCAGTCACAGGCACCTTCACCGAGGAAAGGAAATTGGTTTACGATCGACGACGACGACGGGGGCAGTGCTGACTCAGCACCGCAGAGGAACAAAGGTGTCCTCGTCCCGCTTTGGTTTTGTGGCATCGCCGCGGGCTGGGTTCAGTGCCATTCATGAACCAGTTTCCACCCACCTCGGTTCCCAGTGACACCCACAGCTTCCAGATCTCACAGCGGGGCTGCCAGACGTGCCAGGGGATGCCCAGAGAAGTGGTCCCTGCCTGAGCAACCCCCTCCAGTTGCAGATGCCCCCGCTCCCTGGACCGGATTGAGCTTTAAGGTCCCTCCCCACCCAAACCAGTCTGGGATTCCACGCAACTGGGAGAGGGTACGGAGCTGCAGCTGCCCAAGCACCGAGAGGGGCTTGGAGGGGGGGGGATGCCAGCGGCCCCTTGCAGTTGTTCAGCTTCACACTGGGGCTATTGAAGCCTCGGCAGGGAGGGGAGACAGCTGGGGAGCAGCCCCGACACCCCGGCGAGGGGCTGCGGGTGGCTGGGGACAGATCTAGGGCTTCACGTGGCACCGGCTGTTTGGGAACGTGCCGAGCCCGTCGGGAGGGGAGTTTCAGCCAACGGCTTCATCAAGAGCCCGTGACAAGGAGAGGCGATTCCCAGCTCGACCCTGGGGCAGCCCATCCCAAAACCCACTGGGGCTGATGCTTCCCAGGGATTCCTCCACCCCAGCCCTCGCTTCGGCCAGGACAGCACTGGTGGCTTCCTCCCCTTCTGCTGCCAGCAGCAAGGAAGGAAACTGCTGCTCCTAAAGGGCACGGATTCAGCAAAACGAGGAGCTGGCAGCAGCTCAGCCCCACCCCGGCCGTGCTGGGAGAGGCTCTGGCTTCTGCTGGGCTCCCAAAGTGAGGAGTTAATGGGATTCACACCCCCGAAGGGACTGGAAACCACTGGTGGCAGCGAGCGTGGCTGGGGCGGGCTGGGACGTGCCACGCGGGGCAAGGGGATGGCACGCGGGCACCTTCCCACACCAAAGTTGGCCCCGTCTTCCCTTCCCAATTGCTTCTCTTTAATCCCTCAGCTCTGAGGTTAAGGGTTCTTAATTCACCGGGGTAATAAAGGTGTTTAAGGCAACAGGATTTCCTCCGGCTCCGGGAATGCACCGGGGGCCGGGATACGGAACACACTGGCAAACGTGGCCAGAGATGAGCAGAGCCACGAAACCAAAAGTGCCAGAGCCTTTTCCTCCTCCTCCTCAGCCCCGGGAAAAAAAAAAAAGGGGGATGAATTTTGGCACGGACAAGAGAAAATCCCTTTCCCCCACCACCCCCTGATGCAGAACCAACCAGGGGGGGAATAAAACCCTCAAAGCGATGGCGTTTCGCCCCGCGGTGCACGGGGACAGCAGACGTGTCCAGCTGTCCTGAGCTGCTGGGTGTGGACATCAGGGGGAAAAAATAAATCCATCCAGAGCGCTGGAGACTTGGGGAGAAGTGGGGGTGGATCCCAAAGGGGCACAGAGGGTCCTGGACCAGCCCCGGCTCCACGTCGCCTGCTCCCCCAGAGCATCCCCCAGCATCACAAGCTGTTCTTTGTTTGCTCCGAAAGGGCAAAGCCTCCTCCGAGCCAAACCGTTCCTTCCCTGGCAGGGTTTCTACGAGACACTCAGGGGAGGGGGGGAGGGGGGGGGAAGGAACAGCCCGGGAGTCTGAGGTTTCTCCCCCACGCAAAATGTTCCAGCACAAGCGTTTTGGGCAGGGAGGCAGCGCCCAGCCCCGCGGCAGGGAGAATTTTGCTTGCTTTGTATTTTCCTTCCCCCATCACCCCACAACTCCTCTTTTCTTTCTATTTTTTTTTTTGGGTGCTCGTGGTTTTGTTTTCTTTCCAGCCAACGGGTACCCCGTTTACCTGCTCAGCCACCAGCAAACCCAGCACGGGGCAAAAATTTACCCGGGGCTGGGGGAAAAAGCTGCAGGGGTTCACCCCAACCCTCCTGGCACCCTCGCTGCTGCCTCCTTCGCTCTGCCCTTGAACCAGCTCCCCTCCGCCTCCGCCCCACCGCGACCTTTGGAAGAGAAGAGAGTTTTTTTATTTTGTTTTTCCTCATTAGGGCCGGGGATGAGACGCAGGCTCGGGGAGGAACGGGCGCTGCCAAGGCAGTGGCTTAATCAGGTTAGGGGGCTGCAATTCAGGAAGCTATCGCTCATCAGCCGCGCGGCTAACGAGGGCCCTGTTCCTGAGCGGGGAGCCAGGCACTGAGAACCACCCCCCCCCGGAGCATCTCTCCTGGAGATGGAGATGCCCAGAGGCTGTATCCAAACCCCCCATGAGGTTACTCCTCGGTGGAGGAAGGCAAGGGATGGGGCTCCTGCTTTCACCCCAACGCTGCTTCATGGAGAGGGAGCGATGGGCAGGACCGGGGTGCAGAACATCTCCCATGGCATCCCAGCACCAAGCTGGAGCCTGTGCCCTCCAAATAAAAAAATAAACCACCTTCCTGCATTTCAGGCTGGTCCCAGCTCTTCCCATGATCTGGGACGGGACAATGCCAGGCGGTGCCAGCACCCCTGAGTCAGCAGCCACCTTCACCACACCCTCTGCTTCGCCTCGAACGCGACTCCGGCACAGCCAGGAGCTGAGGGGGAAGCCCAGGGGCTGGGGACACGTGTGGCACGGAGCCTGGAAGGGGTCTCTCATCCCAGGGCACAGCCAGCACCATGTGGAAGAGAAATGAGGGTCTCCTGGTGCGAGGAGCTGGGTGGGTGCTTTGGCAACCCCTCCTTTGACCAACATGGGTCCAGCCCGAAGGGAAGGGCAGCCGGGCAGAAGTAGAGGGGTGGCAGGAGGCAAAGGGCGGGCAGCTGCCTGCACCTCTCGACCCACCTCTGCCCCAGGGCTGGCCAGACCCTTCTCCACCCACTCAGCTCTTGCACCAGTACATCAGCAGCTGGCGAAACCGGTCTCCTCTTCGCACACCCATGCCCCCTTCCAAGCCAGCACCTCTTCCCCCACCCCAGAGAGCACCCAGCTCCATTCCTTCCCGGGGTGGTCCCTGCACCCGCTGACTCCGCCAGCACCCCGGGCACCACACCCCGCAACCAGAAATGCTGTACCCAGACAACCCCAGCCCCCCACCCTCCCCTCCTGCCCGGGTGAGACAACCCCGGGCCCGGGCAGCAGCGATGCTGCGGGTGCTGATAACGCAGCCCTGGAGCTGCCTGCCCGGGGAGAGATACCCAGCACATCCCCCGGGGCTGGTGGGGCGAGCGAGGGGGACCAGAGGGGCCACCGAATTATTTATTAACCAAAGAGTCGCTGCACCCAGGGCAGAGAAACCGCCCAGGGTCGAGGTGCTGACCCAAGGGGCACGGCGTGGGGAGGCAGAGCCGGCAGGACCGGTGGCATCTCCCTGCCCAGCTGGATGCAGCAATGCCCGCCCATGAGAGTTGGCATGGGGGTTCCTTCCTGCCCCCCCAGGATGCTCTGACCCACCCGCAGGGTCAGCCCCATTGCCCCCAAGATTTGGGGGGCACCTCGGCCAAACCGAGCTCTAGGGGCAAGGCAGGGGCTTTGGCAGCTGGCGTGGGCTCCTCGCTGAGCGAGGGGCTCTGCCACGTCCCGAAGGTCCCTGGGGGCACGGGGCGAGCTGCAGCCCCTCCGCGAGGATTTTTGGGTTGGGGGGCGGGAGGAATAAAGCGGCGCCAAGGAAGCAAGCGCGTGGCAGGGTCGGGAACGAAGAGCACCAGTGGAGCAGCTCACCCACCTCACCAACCATGACTCAGAGACGACTCAACGCCCTGAAACGCCTCTCCTCCAGAAACCAGCCTGAAACCAGCCCCCCACAAAAAAAAACCCACCTCCAAACCCAGAGCCGCGCTTCGGGAACCCCCCCTCAAGTCAAACCGCTTCTTTGGGGGGATCTGTCAGAGGGAGAGAGCGAGCACAGCAGCTCCAGGCACGAAAAAAGCTCAGATGCGTTGTTTTGGGGTTATTTTTTCCCCCCTCTCTAACAGGGACATCTCTGCAGCACAGCCACCTCCCGCCTCGAGCACGCGGCTCTCGACCGCTGCGGGTCCGGAATTTTTATTTGTTGTTCCAGCCCTTCGAAAGATCGCAGCCAAGATAGTTGTGGGTTTGTGTAAGGGCAGGAAAAAAAAAAAAAAAGAGAAAGCTTTTGGAGAGCTCAGCTCCCGGCCTCAGCAGCTCTTTGGGATCCGAGCACAACCGCCTTATCTTGGGACAGAGCCGCGGCAGCGCACGGGAAATAGAAAGCTAAATATAAAACTCTGCCCGGCTTTCGGAGACAGCTGGGGAAGGCTGAGCGCGTTCACTCCCTTCCCCGTAGGTAGAATATATCTGGCATCTTCTCAGGAAGTAAATTTAAGCCTCATTCGGTACAGGCTCAAAGTGAAAAAAAAAAAAAAAAAATGAAAGAGGTAAAAGATCAACTGGAGGGAGAGGGGGTTGTCCCATCGCTGCCCAGGCGATGATGGAACGGGACCCACTCGACAGGGCTGTGGTCCCGGTGCCACCCGGGGCTGGCAGAGCCCTGGGGAAGCCCCAGTGGCCAACGGATGCCACCGTCCCGAGAAGGGCAGGCCAGAGGCACCTGCCAGCAGCAGGGTGGTGGCCTTGAGGTGGGCACTTCAGATGCCAGGAAGAGAAAGATGGGAAGGGGCTCGGGGGGGGGTGGGATTTGATGCTCAGAGAACCTGGAGCACATGCCCCAGAGCCAGCTGATGGGAAGGGGGTTGTGGGGGTATCCTGAGCATTGCTCGGGACCCCCCCAACCCTTGAGGAACAGCTCGGCGCAGGCAGGGTTAAGGCAAACAAAACCCGAGCAGGTTCTTTAACTCGTGCCAAAGACAGCAGAGGGAAAAATAGGACGAGCAGGCGCGATCCGTGGGCAGGCCAGAGCCAGCTGGCTGGCACCGCTTCCCAGTCGGCGCTGGAGCGCGGGGCGGAATAACTCCGGGATGACGAAGGCGAAGGGGCCGCCAACCCAGCGACGCACAGATCCTGCTCAGGGTTCAGCTCCCAGCTCTGAACCTTCCCCAGTTTTGCTCCCAGATCCCCCCTGGCCAAGGGCATCCCGGCCAAAGATGGCGCTTGAAGGGAGAAGGGGAATGTCGGGAGAGCTTCCCTCCTCTCTCCGTCCCTGCCACGGACACTCCTGCTCCAGGCGGGTCACGGGTTTCCCTTCTCCCTGCCTCCTCCAGGTCTCTCCTTCCTCCCACCCGGCTCCCCGCCAAGCGTGACGGCAGCGACGGTCCCGCGACACTCACCGGGCTTTCAGCTCCTTGTGCTCCTCCCGGACTTTGCTGAGCTCCAGCTGCAGCCGAGCTCTCTCCTTGGCCACGGAATCCAAGGTCTTGCGGGCATCCGCCAGCTCCGACTCGTAGGCGGCCTTGATGCCCGAGACCTCCCGGCTGACGACCTCCTCGGATTCGGTGATGCGAAGCCTCAGCCCGGCGTTCTCCAGCTCCAAGGAGCGCACCTTGTCGATGTAGACGGCCAAGCGGTCGTTCAGCTCCTGCAGGTCCTCCTTCTCCTGCAGGCGAGTGATGCGGGTCGGGGACAAGGGGGTCCCCGAAGCCCCGCTGCGGGTGCTTCTCTTCTGCGACGGCGTTGCCATCGGGTCCAGGCGTCGTAGACCGGGGCGGGAGGGTTAAGGTCACGACTTTTGGGGGGATGGGGATGGGTCCCTGGCCACCCACCCGCTATTCTCGGCTGCTCCTGCTTGTCTGAGTGACTCGTTTATATCTCAGCTGGGCTGCGCTCCGGGGGAGGAGCTGCGAGGAGGAGGCGGGAGGAGTCACCGAGCCCTGGGTGGAGACAATCCCCTTGCATCAGTCCCGGCTCCGGCTTGGAAAAAAGCATCCCTTAGGAAAAGGGGACTGGGGCGACCAGGTCGGGGTGATTCCCCTTCGTGTGTGTCCCCCCCCCCCCAATCTTCTTTTTCAGCCCAGGATGCTTTTCAGCATCTCGGGGCTAAGAGCATCGGGGTGCAGCCAGGCACCCCCCAGGGACCCCCCCGGGCTGGGCACCCCCCAGGACATCGTTACCCTGGGGGACAAGGCAGGAGGCATCTCAGCAGCTGCCCCCAGGGTGTTTGGGGGGGGTTTGGTGTCCTTGCAGAGCCTGAGTGCAGGAGCCCCCAGGGTGCACAGGAGCCTGGAGCACCCCAAACCTGGGCTCCAGGGACTCAAATACAGAGTCCCAGGTCACCCAAAGCACCATTGCCTGGCTACTCCAGCACCCTGAGACATCACAGGCAGCCCTGGGGCACCAGGGGGCACAGCCCAGTTCCCCCCAGCATTGGCTTTCCCCAGTTCTCTCAGCACTGGCTGTCCCTACTTCTTATCTCTCCGCAGTCCCCATTTCCTAGCTCTCTCCAGGACCAGTTTTATCCTTTTCCCCAATTTCCCATCCCATCCATGCTCGAGTTCGTAACTCCCCTAATCTTCAGCACCAGGGGAGTCCACTCTCCCTTGCCCCAGTTCCCTTCGCCGGCTGTTTCCTATTTCCCAGCCGTTCCCCACTCCCACCAGCTCCCAGCCACTCTTCTGGTCTCTCCAGTTCCCAGCATGGGCGATTCCCAGTCCTCCCAGCAGCTGACCAGCATGGAGCAGGGCGCGGGCTGCCCTGCCTCCCTTGAAGCATCAGCTCGTGACTTCCAGATCTGCCACACGCTTCCTGGCACCCCCCCCCCTCCTCCCCCCAGTGCTACTGCGGGGGGGTTGTTCCCCCCTTGGACTTCATCCCTCCCCACCCCCTGCTTTGCATCCTCCTGACTGGGAGAACTGGGAGCAGCAAGCTGGGTGGAGAAGCCACCCTCCAGCACCCCCGAAACGAGGGGCTGAGCTGGAACCTTGGCGGGTGGTGGTCGTGGGGGTGGTCATGGCATCCTCCTCCAGCAACTCCTGCTCCCAAACTGGGGCTGCACCCCCCTAACTGGGGACCCCCTCCAGTGCCCCGGCAGCAGTGCCCACCCCAAAGTCCCACCCACCCCAAGCCTTGGCAAGGCCAAGGGCACGGCCAAAGTGCTTCTTCCCGAGCCGCATCTGGGGTTCCAGTCGCTTCCCAGTTAATTGCAAGCCCCAGGCAGGCTGGGAATGACTCACGCAGCAACGGGGAGCAACACACACAAACACACGGATGGGGGGGGGGAAGGGACACGGACACCCGGACACCCCCCCCTGACAACGCACGCGTGTGCGTGCGCGCCGGACGAATGATTAATCCCAGCGCCCGTGAGTCACCGCTGCCTCCGAACGGTAGCGGGGTGGGGGAAAAGCGCCGGCGGAGAAAATCCAGGGTCCAACTTTCAAACAGCAACGGAACTTGGCCCCAAGCCCCAGCGCCTCGGCAGAGAACTCGGGCTGCAGATTTCCTGGCGTTGCAACGGGGAGAGGTTCTGAGCTCGGGGGGGGGGTGGGCACCCCTTTTCCCCGTGCCTTTCTTGATGGGCGTCTCCCATGGCTGACTTTGCCACCGCCCACCCCATGCCGGTGCCCTCGCCCGTGGGTGTCGGTTCTTCACCCACCTCCTTCACTCAGGACCTTCCCTCTGTGGCTGTGTTCCCCTTTTCCCTGCCCCCTGCCCGCTTCTTGCCACCTTTCCTTCCCCCCGCATCCCCTTCCCCGGGCACACGTCGCCCCGCGTCACCACACCGCGGGAAGCGAGGATGCGCGGGTACCCAGCCCCCCAGGGCCACGCGGGAGGTGGCCAAGGGCAGGGGTGGCGATGGTGACCCTGGCACCGTGGCGGGCCAAGCTGGGGACTCGTGGCCCCCCGGGCCTCGCTGCCGAAGGCGGGGTTGGCGGCTCCCGGCGGCGCGGTGGCTGCCAAGCCGCGGGGCACTCTGGGAGCCAGCGGCCGCCTTCCACTCCCAGGCCTTGTTTTCTTTTAAAAAAAAAATAAAAAATTAACCCCCTGGGGCTGAGAAGGGGGAAAAAAAAAATCCCTCGTGCCCTTTGCCTCCAGGTGCCCCCCGAGCGGGTGAATCCCGGAGAGTCTCCCAGGGCAGCGGGATTCAAGTTTCCAGCCGTCACGCGGGAAACGGTGGCCAGGGCAAAGGCAGGAAAGGGACCGGCTTGGGCAACGGCGAGAAATCTCAGCCAAGGGTCATTGGCAGAGACCATCCCTGCTCCAGATTTCTCCTCTGCAGGCTGAACCCCCCCCAGCTCTCCCAGCAGAGGGGTTCCAGCCCTCCCAGCATCGCTGGGGCTCCTCCGGCTCCGCACCCCCAGGTCCCCGTCTCTGCCGCGCTGACCCCAGCGCTGGACCGAGCGCTGCGGGGTTGGGGGGGATCTCCCCTGAGCAGAGGGACAGGATTCCTCCCCCTCCAGCTCCTTCGGTTGCACGATGCCGCTGCAGCCCCAAAACGTGAATTCCTGTGGTTTCCAGGATCGCTCGGGGCGAGCGATGGGCGCGTGGCTCTCGCGGGGGCTCTCGGCACGGGCTGCGGATCCTCGGGGTGACTCGGGAGGCAGAAACCTCTCACCTCCCTGGAGTTTCAAACCCTTCTCAGCTTCCACAGCTCTCTGGCCTGCAAAAAGTGCTCGGAAACGTCGGGCGCCTGCAGATGCCCCAGGGCAAACTTGCAGGTGTGGATGCGGGCAGCGAGGGCACCGCTCTGGGGGTCAGGGGCAGACAGAGGATCTGTGGCTCCTGGACCCCCCCCCCGCCAACTACGTGGCTGCTCCAGTACAAGGGACGGGGGGAAAAAGGGGATGTGACATTGGGCTGGGCAGTGCCCCTGCCAGGAGCCCCGGGGAGCTGCTCTTCAGTTGGCTTTTCAACTCTTCTGGGATCATTCCAAGGACTCTGGGGCTTCCTTCCCAGGCCAGGCAGAGCTTTTCTCACCTGCTTTTGCAAGCACAGAGGCGAGACCTCAGAGCAGGGTGAGCCACCCCGGTCCCCTGGATGCCTTCCCAGTGCTCTCCCCAACCGATGCTCTCCCCAACTGATGCTCTCCCCTCGCTCCCGGCCCCAGCACGGGGCCGTTTTTCCAGCTATTTCCTTTCCCAAGCAGACACGCCCCAGCTCCAAGCAGGGATTTTTTTCCCATTCCAACCCACTCCTCTGGCCAACAAGACACAGCACCGTTACCCACCCAGCCCCAACCACCCCATTACCAGGAAGAGAAGATCTCAGCCCCTGAATTTTTTCCCCATCTGGTCCCGGAGCACCCAAAAAATCGCTGGGTTGGGCGTACGGAGCCGTCCCCCCCCTTGCAGCCCTGGCAGTAAGTGCCAGGCCCAAAGATGAAGTGAGACGTGGTGGTCGAGGCAGGGAGAGGACCAGGATCTCCCCACCCAGCATCCCAACCCATCACATCATCCCGTGCATCGTGCTGACCCTGTAAAGCCCTGACCACGATGGGCTTCCAGTTTCCCCCCACCGACGATCTGTGCACATAATGGGGGGTTGGTGTGTGTGTGTGTACAGAGGCGTTTTAATTAGCTAATAATCTTTAATAGGGTTTAATTGCCTTGTTATAAAAGGTAATTACAGCAATACATCAATTAGAGCTGTAAAATTAATAGATTTACCAGTTGTATTTATTGAGAGAGCTGAAACTTGCAGCGAGCAGCAGCTGGGGCAGCGCTGGTGGCTGTGCTCTGATCTACCAGTAAGAGCAGCTGGGGGACAAGGGGCACCAACTGGAACCCAGGAGGAGGAAGTTCTTTGAGGTGAGGGTGGCAGAGCCTGTGCCAGGCTGCCCAGAGAGGCTGTGGAGTCTCCTTCTCTGCAGAGATTCCCAACCTGCCTGGATAAAGGGACCCTGGGTCCCCTGCTCTGGAGATTTTCCCTCTGGTGAGGTCTGTGCCAACTCACCCTGGCACACAAAACGCCGGGAGCCTCTGAGCTCTGGCAGGTCCAGCGTCGCGGGCAGGATGAAGCTCTGCCCTGCCCTCATCCCGGGCCAGAGAAACCCCCGGCTGTGTCAACGGGGCGGCAGCTCACCAGCTTCCTCGCAGGGCAGCGGAGGTGCCAAAGGGGATGTTTGTGCAGGATGGAGCTGGAGGGGATCCAGCCCCGGCTGCCCCACGCTGAAGACCCACAGGAAAGGTAGATAAAAACCCCATCCTGCCTCCAGGGCTCAGCACGGCCCTGCTGAGCTTCCCCAGCATCCTCCTCTGCTCCAGCCCAGCCCTAAATCTGGCCTCAGGAACAATGTCCTCAGGTCGGTTGGTGTTCCCAGCACCTCTTCTTCATCCCCAGGGAAGCCCCGAGGTGGACCCGTGTTTCCAAGCAGCATCTCCACCTCCCCAGCAGCTCCGTTTCCATGGGCAGGTGGCACCAGGGGTGGCACCTTCTGCCACTTCTGGGCAGCTCCCTGGAGAAGGGGTCACGTCTCCACGTGCCAGCGCCTGTGACCAGCCGGGAGATGTGCTCACAGCTCCCACCTCACGCACGGGGAGAAGAAAACCTGGCCCCAGCACATCCTGCTCGAGGTCTTCTTACACCAGAGATGCTTCATAAACTCACTAGCCCTCCAAAAACGCCACCTCATCCCTTCCTCGAGCCCGTTTGTCCCGTCGGCCACCCTGGATCCTACAAGGATGAACTTCTCCACGAGAAACACCCCAGAGCTTTTCTCATACTCAACACCCCGTTGGCTTCTTCCAACTCCGAATCCCAGCAAATCCCAGCTCTTCCCCTCTCTCCTCCTAGACCCAGGACCCTCATCACTGCGGGGGAGGCTTGGGAAGCTCAGAGAGCTGGAGCCAAAAGGGAAAAACCACAACGCTGACGGTGACTTAGCTCCTGGCCTGACTCACCCTGCCCTGGGAGAACTTTGGCACCTTGAGCCTTCTCTGGGTTCCTCCCGCCGAGGAGAGCAGCCCAGTTCAGAATGCTGGGACTGGGACCCTCCTGGAGTGGGAACCTGCCTTCCCACTGGGCACCAGGAGATGCTTGGGCACCCGCTTTTCCTTCACATCACCTCTCTGAGCTCTCTCTGCTTGCTCTTCACCAGCATCCCTCCCTCCATCCCTCCCAGCCCCGCTCGGCTCGAGCGCAGAGAGACGGGGGCCCGCTTGGCTTTGCCACCACCCCAAAAGGAAATAAAAAAAAAGAAGATTTGTGCTCAAAATAGAACAAACCGGAAGCGCTGGGGGAGTCCCCGCAGCTTAAAGGAGAAAAAAGAAGCGAAGAAGAGCAGGAGCTTGCACGAAGCCGTGGGCGAGAGCGCGCGGAGCCCGAGCGAGGAGGGCGCGGGATTTACCCCAACCCCAGCCCTGCGGGGCTCGAGCAACCCCGAGGATGCTCCCGGCAACACGAGGGGTGGAAAAAAGCCCATCCCTCGAAGCAGGGTGAATAAAATCCATCCCACGGAGGGAAATTGGGGAAGGGACCCGGCGTGGCAGCAGGGGGGATGCTGGGGCTGCGGTTTGCCCATCGCCACGATGCCGGGGTGACTCCAGAGCACGTGGGTGGCAGAGATTTGCTGGTGCTGCTGTGAATCTGAGCTGGGCGGAGGAGCACTGGGAGCTCTCTCAGTGGGGCTGGGAGGCGAGGAGGCAGCGGAGGCTGGAAGTGGATCGATTAAAGACATCAAAGGGAAGATGTGGTGTAAAAAAAAAAACCCAACCGAAAAAAAAAAATACCCCCACGTCGGCTCGGTTTTGTCCCAGGTGGCAGAGGCCAAGCAGCCAGACGGGCCCTTCCCTCCCCAGTTTCATTAACTGGGGGTTGTGGTGGCAGCCCAGAGCCCCAGCTTGGCCACCGGGCTGTTTGTTTGCCCGTTGCCAAGTGCCCCGTGGCTGCGGGTTGGGGTTCGCCAGCCCCGCGGTTCAGCCGCTGCCGTTTCGAACTGGCGGAAAGGGGGGTTGGGACTGGGGGGGGGGGGGCGGGGGGGACCCCGGCCTTAGATCTGCCCGCAGAGCCGAAACCAGAGGGTTGAGTTGGGTTGGGTTGGGTTGGGTTGGGTCGGGTCGGGTTGGGCAGGATGGAGCTGGTGCTACCAGGGCTGTGCTGGATGTGCCAGAGCTGCTCTAGACCCTTCCCCAGCTTCGTTGCTCATCTCTGGCCACTCTCCAGTCCCAAACCAGAGTCCGGGTCACGGGTGATGCTGGATCTGTCCCCCAGGGTGGGTGGTCTCCGGCTGGACAAGGTCTGGAGCTCAGCTCAACCCCAGTTTGCAGGCAGGAACTGGAGCGACAGCAGCACCATCTCGTGTCTGACGCGTGCAGCACAGAAGGAGCCAGTCCAGTCCTGGGACAACGCTGCCCACGACGGTTTCCTCGCCCCATCTCCCGTGGACCCCAAGGCGGGTGGGCTCGGGGGGTGGCCAATGTCACGGCCCCCCTCTCCCCGTGGCTTCTGAAGGAGGCTGGGACTTTGGACAGAGCTGTCACTCGCCTCTGAGAAGTCCCCAGATTGGAGATTCAGGGTGATGTGGGGATCACCCAGATGCTGAGAGCTCCTTCAGAGCTTTCAGGGCTCTCAGCATCCCAGGGGGTGATGACCCACGGGGATTTTCCAGAGCCTGGTAATAACTGGTGCTGAGCTCCCCTAACGGGCTGGCGCCCGACCAAGGGATGCAAAGGGGATGGGGAGAGGGAGCCAACCCTCACTGGGGACTGTGATGCCCGCAGTGCTTTGTCCCCGAGCACCCAAAGCAGCTCGGGGTTGTGGGGAGCATCCCCTCATCTCCACTTGGTGCTGGTGTGGGGAGAAACGACCACATCCCGCTGCTGGAAGCAACCCAGCTCACATCCCTCCCTCTGAGCAGCAACCACCCGACTCTGGCCCGTTTCTCCCTCCGGGCCGTTTGCCAACAGCCTGCTGAGGAGGGTGGAGAGAGGGGAAAAAGGCTCCCGGACAGCAGATAGTCCTGGGGAGCCATCCAGGAGATGGGACACGGTGCCAAGAAGGCTGCTGGGTGAAAGCAGGAATGGGAAACTGGCTGCAGGGAGCAAGCTGGATGTCACCAAGGACCGGGCGGGATGGGGATTGAGATGAGCAGGTAAAAAAAAACCTCACAGCGTTGGAGCAAAAAAGGCAGCGGGGGCTGTTGGAGCCTTGAGATGTCTCCAGGAACCTCCAAAAGTTCTACAAGGGCAAGTGCAGGGTCCTGCACCTGAGGAGGAAGAACCCCATGGACCAGTACAGGGGGGACCTGCGTGGACAATGGGATGCTGGGCCCCCTGCTCTGAGCGACCCTGCTGGATGGAGCAGGGGGGGTGGCACCAGACCATCTCCAGAGGTCCCTTCCAGCCCCACCACGCTGGGATTCCGGGATGCAAACGCCAGCTCCTGAATCCCAGCCTCTCTGCACGCAGCGCGCTGGACACGGAGCCGCGCTCTTCCAGCTCCCTGCTTCTGGGGATGGATCCACAATCCTCCCAGCCTCCCATCGCCCTTCCAGCCCAACCGCACGGCCCCAGCATCCTTCCCCCGAGCACAAAACTCTGCTCCTGTCGGCACAACTCTGGCGCCGGGGTCCGGTTGCTGCTGGGGCAAAGAGCCAGGCGAGCTGCCCGGGGCTGGTGAGCCGGGCTGAGCTGCAGGTGTCGGGCTCCGGGAGCTGCTGGGGCCAGCGCCGCGGCTTCTCCGGTTTCCAGAAACAAGATCTCCAAGGGAGGCTGCTGGGCTCAGTCCCCAACTGGCAGCCGTGGTGGTGGGGATGGCCGGGAGGGGAGGTTCTGCTCTGCAGACGCGCTGCCTCCTCCTTCGGCAGCTCCTGGGCTTGGGGATGACGCTGCCCCAGAGCCACCTCCTTGTCTTTGAGATGATGAAAACCAAAGGGCTGGAGGCTTTGGCCACCACGGGAAGCACCGGGGAGGGGGGTGGGGGGTCTCTTGCTTTCCAAAAGCCAGGCCAAGGGTGGCTCCTTGCTCTTCTGGCCGGACATCCCATGAGGAATTCTCAGCCCAAGGCAACACCGAGGTCTTCTCCAAGTGAGCCATCACAAGTGGGGCTGTGGAACCCACTGCCTTCCCCCTCCTGGACACATCCACCTCAGAAACCCCCAACCCTTGTTGGGCTTTCCCATGGGCGGCCCTGGATGGACCCCAGGAGCTCCCAAGGGGCAGGAGGACATTCCCCCAGCCAAGGCAATCCCAGCATCTCGAAGAACCTCTGAGCTCAAGCTCAGATTTACATCAGGTGGCCCGTTGCTGCTCACGGAGGATCCGGCCCCTTGGCAGGCTCTGAAATGATCCCCTCCCTCCCCCTCATCTCATCCCCCTCCCCCCCCCCCCCCCCCCTCCTGGCTTTGTTATTAAATCAAATCCATCTGGCCTGGACCACGGGCGTTTGTTATTCGAGATCCCGCTCAGAGCGGAGCTGGGATTAGCTGCCGGCCATGGGGGGATGGATTCTCCCTCCCTCTCTCCCACCAGCTCCTCCTGCCTCTCGCTTTTGTGGTTCTCCACTTCTCAGAGGCTTGGGGGGAGTGTGGGGTATGGGGGGGGGGGAGGTACCAGCTCCGAAAGCATCTTTTGTGCGGCGTTGAGCTGCGCTGGGGGGGGTCCCCGCGGGACCATTACGATGCCACCGCGCTCCCGGCGGGTCCTGTCTAGACATAATCTCTGCACCCGACTTACCGGAGCCCCCCGAAACCCCCCGGGGGATGCCACAGCTCGGTGAGGGATGTGGGGATGTGGGGGGGTGGGTGGGTGGGGTGGGGGGGGGTGACAACGGTGCTTTGTCCCAGCCACCCGCCATTCCCGTTTCTGAGCTCGGGTGGGAGGGATGGGAGGGTTACTGGGAGCTGCTCCGTTACTGGGACACGGATGGCTGAGCGGGGTGACCCCTCCCCTCCATCCCCCAACCAGGTTCTGGGGAACCCACTTGTCCTGGCAGAGCAGGGGTGGGTGAGGGGTACACGGGAGCGATGTGGGACCTGCTGCTCGGCCAGGACCCTCCTTGCTAACCCCACAGCTCCCCAGCTGCTGTGGGGGAGGCAGTGGGAGCTACTGGAGAGAGCTCAGCGGGGACTCCAGGGATGCTGAGGGGCTGGAGCATCTCTGTGCTGGGACCTGGGGCTGAAGAGCAGCCCGAGAGGGGAGCTGAGCGATGCTGAGCAAGAGCTGAAGGGGGGCAAGAGGATGGGGCCAGGCTCTGCTCACTGGTGCCCAGCCACGGGACAAGGGGCACCAACTGGAACCCAGGAGGAGAAAGTTCTTTGGGGTGAGGGTGGCAGAGCCTGTGCCAGGCTGCCCAGAGAGGCTGTGGAGTCTCCTTCTCTGCAGAGATTCCCACCCCGCCTGGACAAAGGGACCCTGGGCCCCCTGCTCTGGGTGACCCTGCAGGATGGAGCAGGGGGGTGGCACCAGATGACCCCCAGAGGTGCCTCCCAATCCCCACCACGCCGGGATTCTGTCATTCCGTGCCCTGCCGATGCCACCCTCGGGGCCGTCAGACGCCCGTCCGCCGCAGACACCTCTACCCAGCGAGGACGAGGCGACGGCGCGTCTCGTTCCAGCCCCGCAGGGACCCCCCTGGGCTGGGTAGACAGGAGCCGTGGTCCCCACAGGCTCCCCAGCACCGGGTCCTGTGTTCAAGCTGCCAGCAAAGGTGCCAATTAGTGCACCAGCTCATTTCAGAGCTATCGCCGGGCACGGGTGTTCTCTGCACAGCGCCGGGGACTCAGCACATCCTTCCAGCTGAGCCTGCAAACTCTTCTCCAGAGGATGCACCTTACGGCCCCAGCCCTGATGGTCCCCAAAGAGCTACGGGTTGACCCTCCTCCTCCCCTGCTCGACGGGACGAGTCAGCCCCTAACTTCAAACACTTCAACCTCATCTGCATTTCAACCTCATCTGCAAAGCCGGGGGAAAAAAAAGCTCTCCCGGGCTCCCCTTCCAGCCTCGGCAAACGTGTGGCGTCGAGGAGAGCCTGAGCCATCGCCCACGGTCCCCTTCCACCCCAGGCTTACCTCTACCAGAGCCCGTCCATCACCGGGCACCCCGGGGGAGGTGGCACCCGAGCGGCGGTTGCACGGACGCCCCATCACCCCCAGGAGCCACCGCCGAGGCTCAGAGCCACCTTCTCCCATCACCAGCAGCTTCTGCGGGACCAGGGCAGGGATGGAGCATCCTGATCTGCTGGGTTGCTGCTTGGCTTCCAAGCCCTGGTCCTTCCGCAGCTGACTGGGGAATATAAAAAGAGACAAGGCACCTTCTCAAGCAGCCCCGGGGGAGCTCGGCGATGCTGCGATGAACGGCGGGGAGCCTTTGCTGGGTCGCACACGCGGACGACTCCGCTCTCTTAGAGCACCCTAAACCTTCAGGCACAAAATCTTGAACTTTCCAGTGGCACGAGGGGGACCTCTCGGTGGCACGGACGGCTCTGTCACCCTTTCTCCGCCGTGGCCCCGCTCTCACCATCCCACCCGGGAACTTACGGAGTCCCAGTTCCCTCCTGGGCTGCCCTGCCCCACGGTGGGTTGCCATCCCGTTTCGGAGGAGACCGGGAACGTGTCCACTTGACGTGCCTGAAAAAAAAAAGCAGCGCACATCTCCCCGTCGCTATGGCAACGCTTCTCTTAAAGCGGCTGAATAATAAAAATTAACGCGAGCTACTAAATAACGGTAATAACGGCGCCGGTAACGACTCCTAATTGGTAAAGTGCTCTCTTAATAACACAGGCTCGTGCCGCGACCTGAACCCGGCGCGGGAACCGGGGTGCCACCCAAAGGGGTGTCCCGTGTCCCTTGCGCCCGGTGCCGCGGAGGCAGCGGCTTAGCGGGACTCAGCGAGGGATCAGACGGTGATCTGGATAATGAGGATGTCTAGACTGATAAGAAGAAGGGTTAAATTGGCTCAGGGCCTGATCCTGCTCCGCGGCACGGTTCGCTCGCCACGCGCCGGGCCCCCCTTTGGGGGGGTAACTTGTGGGCAAAGCCACGGTGGGACGAGGCTGGGCGCTGGCCATGTTCTTCCCGTTTCCCGAGCCAGCAATCGGAGGTGTTGGTGGAATCCTTCGCTCCTGGAAGGCAGAGCTGAGGAGAACTCTAAGAACCCTTGAACGTGCTCAAATTCAGCTCAAATTCTGCTTTGCTGAGCTCTTCTTTTCCCGGCTCCCCACGGAGCAAACCCCACAGACCGGGGCCGTGCCACCTTCAACACCACTGAGCAAGGGAGGCAAAGAAAGAGCTTCTGGTGGCTTTTTGGTGCTGGGGGTGGACTTTTGAGCAGGGGCTGCTGGGATGGGCCAAGGGGTGATGGGTTTGAGCCCAAAGAGGGGGATTCAGAGCAGAGAGAAGGGAGAAATTGTTGGTGCTGAGGGTGGTGGGACCCTGGATGAGGTTGCCCCAAGAGGTGGTCGCTGCCCCATCCCTGATGCCACCCCAGGGGAGGTTGCCCGGGGCTCTGAGCGCCCTGCTCCAGCTCCAGATGCCCCTGCTCCCCGCAGGGATGACCTTGAAAGGTCCCATCCCACCCAACCCAGCCTGGCATCCCACGATGATCACCTAAACAAGCTGCAGGACGTGCTTTTTGGGCCGTTCCCCAAAAAAGAGGCCCCATCTCTGGGTCAAGATGAGTTGCAGCCGCTGCGACACCCGCGCCGCTCGGCCTCCGTCCCACCCCAACGCCCCGCGCCGCAGCTTCCACCACGAGACTAAAATTAGCAGCGACAAACAGGAAGAGCTCCGGAGCACGCCGGGCTGATTAGAGCATCCCTGGAAAGGAGACATCACGTGCAACGTGACTTGGCTCATCCCTGGCACCAACGTGCAGCAACCCTCGTGGAATTACGGCGGGGGAGGGTGAGAAAGGTGACCCATTGGGCTCATCGAGAGGAGAAACTCCAGGATCTTGGCCCCTGCTGACTGAAGCCAGACACCTGAAAGGTGGTGGGATTTCACTGGACCTCACCCCTCGTTGCAAACCTTCTCTGTTTTCATTTAAAATCACCCGTAATTGGACAGAGCATTAAACCAGCAGGTCACGGGATCAGAGAAACGTTTGGGTTGGGGGAGACCTTGGAGCTCCTGGAGGCCAAGGGAAGGGGTTGGGTTGGGTTGGGTTGGGTTGGGAGAGACCTTGGAGCTCATGGGGTCCAACAGTTGCCCCAGTGCTGCCAGGGCACCCCTGCCCCCTGTCCCTCAGCACCACAGCTCCACGGGGGGCTGGGAAACCCCTCCAGGGGGCACGGGGACTCCCCCCCTGCCCTGGGCAGCCTGGCACAGCCCTGGACAGCTCTGCAGGGGAAGGAATTGTTCCTCAGCTCCAACCTCAACCTCCCCTGGGGCAGCTTGAGCCTGGTTCCTCTTGTTCCTTGAGCCCGACCCCCCTGGCTCCAAGCTCCTGAATTCCAGGGAGCTGCCAGAGACAGAAGGTCTCCCCTGAGCCTCCTTCTCTCCAGGCTGGACCAGCCCAGCTCCCTCACCAGCCTCCTGCTCCAGCCCCTTCCCCAGCTCTGTTGCCTTCTCCGGCCACGCTCCAGCCCCTCAATGTCTTTCTGGGAGTGAGGGACCCAAAACTGACCCCAGGGTTCAAGGAGTGGGCCCCCCCCCAGTGCTGGGGGTACCCCGAGCCTCCCAGCAGGAAGATGTCATGGTGCTGAATGAGCTTCCTTACAGCTCTGGTTGCGCCCCAATGCGAGTCGGGTCGCCTCCCCAACTCAGATCCTCCACCTTGACGCTGGAATTCCAGCACATCCCCCTCTCCCACCAGACCAGCGCAGTGTGTTGGGGTCCCGGGAGACAGGGAAGTCCCTCAGATGGGGCTGCACCAGATTTCCTGGCCGAAACCAGGCTCACGTGCTCTGCACAGCTTGACAACGGACGTGCAGCGAATCCAACACGTCCCGGACGGGTTGGATTTGCCGGGCACGCAGGGACCATCTGGCCAGCACATGGGCCTCGAGCTTGACACGTCCAGGAAGCATCTGAGTTACTGAGGATGCAGCCGGTGGCCGATGGGACCAGTATGTGGGAAACCTTCCCTGCTGGCACCGCAGCAGAGGATGGAGAGATGCCCGAGGAGCTGATCCACACGTGGGTGGGCTCAGCCGCGTCGGAGCTTCTAGGCTGACGTAGGTACAGAAATACCAGATGGGTGACCAAAATCCCAACATCCTCCCCCCACCCCGGACAAAGTTTAGAAGAGGAAAAGGAAAAGCCTCTTGGCAGTGGTGCCCTGGGATGGGATGAGAGGCAATGGTCACAAACTGGAACACAGGAGTTCCACCTCAACATGAGGAGAAACTTCTTCACCGTGAGGGTGATGGAGTGTGGCCCAGGCTGCCCAGAGAGGCTGTGGGGTCTCCTTCTCTGGAGACTTTCCAGCCCTGCCTGGCTCTGTTCCTGTGGGGGCTGCCCTGGGTGACCCTGCTCTGGCAGGGGGGTTGGACTCCATCATCTCCAGAGCTCCCTCCCAACCCCCACCGTTCTATGAAACAGGGCAACCCACATCTTCTATAAACTGAAACTGGGAATGACCTGCTTGCAGAAGGTGGGCTCCCACGGGAAGGAAAAGAATCCCTTGGAAAACACGCTACCCTGTATAAGCAGCAGGAATACGGCGAGAGGGGTGACCCTGAAACCCAAACCCCCTTTCCTTTCGATCCCACGCCTAAAATCATCCAGATTTCAAGCGGAAGAAATTTCTTCCACAACCCTAGGGTGGTTTTTTTTGTTTTTTTTTTCTCAAAAATAACCCCAGAAGAAACCCCCTTGGAACCAGAAGCCCCAACCCTCCACGTGGACAATCCCAGTCGCATCTGCACATTGCTGGGCACCAGCAGACACCCCCCCCCCCCTCGACAGATTGTCCCTGTAGCTTAACGCTCCATCTGCGGCCAATATGCTGAGCTCTTAACAAAATTGGGGGGGGAGGGCTTTAAAAATCTGCTCTCCTGGGCCTGATCCCACGGACCTGGGCTCGCCGAAACCAATGGACTTGGAGGAGCTTTGGATCAAAGCTTTGCCGGTAATTTGCTTATCCCGTAGAAGAGCTTAATTAACAAATGTTTGCAAAGCACTTTAGGATGCCCACCGTGGAGAGGGAGATGCCTCTTGCTCTTGGCCCCCGTCGATGGAAGGAAGAGGTTTAAAACCCACCCGTGGAACGGTGGTGGCCACGGAGTTGAGGAAGGGAAGAGGTTTAAAACCCACCCGTGGGACGGTGGTGGCCACGGAGTTGAGGAAGGGAAGATGTTTAAAACCCACCCGTGGGACAGTGGTGGCCACGGAGTCGAGGAAGGGATGAGGTTTAAAACCCACCCGTGGGACGGTGGTGGCCACGGAGTTGAGGAAGGGAAGAGGTTTAAAACCCACCC
>JANVCC010000123.1:329676-342286 GCA_025345505.1 Todiramphus chloris collaris | reverse complement strand
GTAGCAGACCGGCAGCCCCCAGTAGCAGACCGGCAGCCCCCAGTAGCCAACCCCAGTAGCAGACCAGGAGCTCCCAGTAGCAGACCGGCCGCTCCCAGTAGCCGACCGGCAGCCCCCAGTAGCAGACTGGCTGCCCCCAGTAGCCGACCCCAGTAGCAGACCAGCAGCTCCCAGTAGCAGACCGGCTGACCCCAGTAGCAGACCGGCCCCTCCCAGTAGCCAACCGGCAGCCCCCAGTAGGAAACTGGCCGACCCCAGTAGACGACAGCAGCCCCCAGTAGGAAACCGGCTGCCCCCCACAGAAAACCAGCAGCCCCCAGTAGAAAACCAGTAGCAACCAGTAGAAAACCAGCAGCCCCCGTTTCACGGTGGTCAATTTATTCCCCCCCCCCCCCCCCCCCGAAAAGGGGGGGACCCGGGGGGGGCCGGGGCCCCCCCAACCCCCCCCGTTCCTCAGGGCGTCAGCGCCTCGGAGTCTCTGGGTGCCCGGGGGGGTCTGGAGTTCGGTTCCCTTTGGCGGGGGCGGCTCTGGGGGGGTTGGGGGGCTCCGGGGGGGGGGGTGGGGGGGGGGGGGGGGGCGGGGGGGCTCCGGGGTCCTTCGGCTTCTCTCAGTTCTTCTTGGTCTTGGGGGTGTCGTACTTCCTCTTGCTGGAGTACCAGAGCAGCAGCGGGATGCCGATGGACGGCAGCGTCATCACGCCGAAGGCCGCCCAGTCCAGCTGCGGGGAGAGACCGTCCAGAGAATCCATCCGGAGAATCCATCCGGAGAACCCATCCGGAGAGACTCCGGAGAATCCATCCGGAGAGAGAGACCATCCGGAGAAACCATCTGGAGAACCCATCTGGAGAGACTCCGGAGAACCCATCCAGAGAGACCGTCCGGAGAGACCATCCAGAGAGAGAGACCATCCGGAGAGACTCCGGAGAAACCATCCAGAGAACCCATCCGGAGAGACCGTCCGGAGAATCCATCTGGAGAGACCGTCCGGAGAACCCATCCAGAGAGACCCATCCAGAGAGACTCCGGAGAAACCATCCAGAGAACCCATCCGGAGAGACCGTCCGGAGAACCCATCCAGAGAGACCGTCCGGAGAATCCATCCGGAGACACCATCCGGAGAACCCATCCAGAGAGACCATCCGGAGAACCCATCCAGAGAGACCCCGGAGAACCCATCCAGAGAGACCCATCCGGAGCTCACGGAGCCCGACCGGTCCCAGGGCACCGTGTCCCTCAAACCCCCTCCCGGGGCTGGAGCCCTCGGATCTTCCCGGAGGCAGCGGGGACCTCGTCTTCTGCTGGTGGGGGTTAACTCTCCCAGCTTCCAGGGGTTCCCATCGTGGAACGCAGAAGGGTCAGGGTTGGGAGGGACCTTAAAGATCACCCGGTGCCAGCCCCCCCGCACGGGGGGGGATCTATAGGCTGCTCACAGCCCCATCCAGCCTGGGCTTCAACACCTCCAAGGATGGGGCTTCCACCACCTCTCTGGGCAACCTGGGCCAGTGCCTCCCCACCCTCCTGGGGAAGAAATTCCACCTCCTGTCCAACCTGAACCGACCTCTCTCCAGTTTTGATCCATTCCGGTCCTGTCCCTGCCCCACGGTCTCAAAAGCCCCTCCCTCAAAAGCCCATCCCCAGGACAGGATGGTCCCTCTGGGCTGCACGAGCAACCGATGGCTCCTCTAACATCTCCCTGCTGGGGGAAGGCTGAGGGAGCTGGGGCTCCGTAGCTCCGAGGAGAGGAGACCGAGGGGGGATGAACATGGAAAGGGCGAGCGTCAGGATGGAGCCAGGCTCTGCTCAGTGCCATCCCACGCCAGGGCACGGGAGGGGCCGTGGAAACATCAGGAGAAACTTTCTCATGGGGAGGGTGCCAGAGCCTGGCCCAGGCTGCCCAGGGAGGCT
Source organism: Todiramphus chloris collaris (assembly GCA_025345505.1). Lineage (NCBI taxonomy): Eukaryota > Metazoa > Chordata > Aves > Coraciiformes > Alcedinidae > Todiramphus > Todiramphus chloris. The sequence continues at coordinate 340,380 of JANVCC010000123.1, read as the reverse complement.
GTGGAGTCTCCTGCTCTGGACACATCCCAACCCCACCTGGATCTGCTGCTGTCTGACCCGCTCTGGGTGACCCTGCTCTGGCAGGGGGGTTGGAATCCATCTCCAGAGGTCCCTCCCAAGCCCTGCTGTGATTCTGGGATGGAAAGAACCCACTGGAACCTGCTGCTCGTTCTGTCAGGATCCCAGGAGCCCTTTCTGGTGGGGCAGCCCCAGCTCGGTGACCTCCCACGTCCCTCGCAGTCGTTTTTCCAGGCTCCCCGCCTCAGCCCGCCAGGGCCGCGGCTCTTTTTGCATCTCCACCATCCCCTGGGAGAGCTGCTTTTCACTTCTGCTTTTTCTTTCCCCCTCTTTTTGATTCTTTTTTTTCCTCCCAAAGCCAAGTGTGTGCACGGGAAGCCTCTGGCTGGGCTCCTCACCTCCAGGTCACCTGAGAGCCCGACGCGTTTGCCGCCGTCTCCGCGGCGAGCAACGTTCTGGTGAACTGTTCCAGAGGGTAAACAGGAGCTGTCCTGGATCCCTTTTTTTTTGTTGTTGTTTTTTTTTCCTGCTAATAGTTGTAGATAAGCACTTACCAAAGACACCGTGGCCTGTTCCTGAGCTGGGAGAAACCAAGTGACCTTTCTCCAGCTTCCTCCTTCCTTTTTTTTTTTTATTCAGCTTCCTATTTGCTTTGTTCCCCGCTCTCCGCCTCCCTCGCGGCGGCCGCTTCTCAGCAGCAGGGCAGGTGGGTCTGGAAAACTGTCAGGCACCAGCAGGTCCTGATCTTCAGAGTCCTGTAGGAAGAGTGACAAAGGGAAGGGAGTTAGGGAAAGGAATCGTCCTCCGTTTGGAAAATGAAAAACCCCAAAGCGTCGAGAAATCGCCGCTGTTCCTCTCAAATTCCTGCCGAGGCCCGAGGAGGAACCCGCTGCCGTGGGTCGCTGTGGGGTTTAGAAGCTTGTGCTGGATGGAGAAGCCCGTGGTAGAAACGAGGGTTCGGAGCCAAGAAACCTTCTGTAGCTTCCTGGGCTGGCTGCCTCGTGCCTCAGTTTCCCTCTCTGATGCTGGGGAGCTCTGGGAGGCGCACGGTTGGCTTTTCAGCAGAGCCGATTCCGGTTCCCCCCCCCAGCCCCAAAGTGTGCTGGCCCTGCTGTAACCTCCTGTGGTTTCTGTGGGAGCAGCAGGAGGATTTTCCTGTTTGGAGCAAACCCCTTGCTCAAGGATACAGGTGAGGTAAACAGCCGAGGGTGATTCAGGGAAGAGCTAAAGCCAGCTCGGGCTAAGAGCAGCCCGGCCGCTTCGCGTGGGCCGGGATGAGACGGATCAAGATGGGAGGCAGGTCCCAGGCAGATGGGAGGTATCTGGGGAGCAGAGCTTTTGCATCCAAGCGGGTGGGAACGGTGGGGTTGGCTGCTGTGGGGGCAGCAGGGGCGAAGGGGAGGCTCGGGCAGCTTTGGGGGTCTTCCCCCCCACGTTCCCCCACCCCTGGAAACTGCTGTTTCACGAGTCCAATCCCTTCTTTTGGTTCTTTGCAGGGTCCAGGATTCGACATCTGCTGCTTCTGCCCCTAATGCTGCTTCTGCCCCCACTGCAACCCCTTCTTCTCCCGCTGCCCCGTCTCAACCTTCCACATCCAGCAGCTCCGTTCCGGACGCGGGGAGCGGCGGCAGGAGGAGCAGCGGGTCGGGGACCGGGGGAGGTCCCGGAGAAGGAGGCCCCAACAGCGCCGCCTCCATCCTGTGTGAGCCGTGGTTCTGGGGGATGAGACACCCCACGTCCTGGGGTTGGGGAGGAGAACATCTCCTGGGGTTGGGCTGAGGAGTTGGGGCTCCTGACCCCCGTAGCTGTCTCTCCTCGCGGGGGTGGCTTCCGGCTGGTGACGCTGCCCAGGCCCTTAGGATGTGGAGGGGGGGTCCTCCTTTGGAACCAGCTTCTCTAGGAGTAGAGGGTCCCCCTGGATTGGGGTTGGGGCTGCACTTGTCCTCTTTTGGCAGCTGCCAGCAGTCACTGACTCGCTCCCCTCTTCCCTTCTGTTGTCCCTCCAGCTGGCTTTGGTGGCATCACTGGCCTGGGCAACCTTGGCATGGGTTCTGCCAACTTCATGGAGCTCCAGCAGCAGATGCAGCGGCAGCTGATGTCCAACCCTGAGATGCTTTCCCAGATCATGGAGAATCCCTTGGTGCAGAACATGATGTCTAACCCTGATCTCATGAGACAGATGATCATGGCCAACCCCCAGATGCAGCAGCTCATGGAACGAAATCCAGAGATAAGCCACATGCTGAACAACCCGGAGCTCATGAGGCAGGTGAGTCTTGGAGCGCGCTCGGGAGCGGCTTTGCGGACCAACTCGGTGGACCAGCTTCAGCTTCTGCTCTCCAGGAGTGCAAATGCCAGAGCCAGGGTTTGAGGAGATCTCTTCCTTCCTGCTGGAAGACTTTTCCCCTCTTACTTCCCTCCCAGGGCTGTTGAATTTGGGGCACAAAGAAAGGATGCTGGGACCATCCCAGCGCGCTGCTGGGAACGGGAGTAAGGGAGAAGTTTGCAGAGAAGTGGAGCTGCTGCAGAAGTTTTTTGTTTCTCTTGCTAGGTGAAGTGGAGGCTGCAGAGCTGTACAGTCAGTCCTTTAGTGGCTGTACCAGCAGCGAGCACTGGTTGGTTGTAGGCCAGGGTGTTGGAGGTCTTGGTTGTCCGCACAACCCCAGCGCAGAGGAGACTTGTCTGGGAGACAGAGACATCAGGAGAGGAACGTGAGGGATGAGTGGGAGCCTGAGCATTAGTGACAGGCCTCTGCTGCTCCCCAGGAAGGCTTGTCAGGAGCTCTTGCTGGGTTGTTGCTGAGCGAGCCTAGTTCCCATCTGCTCCTCGATTATCCAGACGTGAAATTCCAGAGCTGCAGGACTGAATTGGGAACGAGCCCTCCTCGAGCAGCTCCTCAGGACTGAATTGGGAACGAGCCCTCCTCGAGCAGCTCCTCCAAGGAGATCTGGATGTTCCTTGTGCAGGGGAGAGCCTGCAGAAAGCTGGAGAGGCTGAATTTCTTGGTTTTCTTGAAATGAGAAGGGTCAAATCTCCTCCACCTTCTCGGATTCGGAGCAGGACTGTCTGGGTGTTGGGTGTTCGGATGTCCTGACAGGGAACAAAACAACCTCATCCAGCTGAATAGAGGTTGAGAAGGGAGAGAGCTGAACAGGGATGGGAGGAGCCAGGATCCCTGGGCTCTCCTTGCTTGAATAAGTGATCTCTGCTCTCTGGCTGTGGAACGGGTTTAATTATACTCTTTCTTCTGGGAGCTGAGACTTAACTCTTTCAGCGCTGGGCTGGGAGATGGGTAGAACACCACCAGGCTCTTGATCCTCTCCGCTCTTCCACGGTGCAGAGGGAACCTGAGCTTTCCATGTTTTCCTCCCTCTCCCAGACCATGGAGCTGGCTCGGAACCCTGCCATGATGCAGGAGATGATGCGGAACCAGGACCGGGCTTTGAGTAACCTCGAGAGCATTCCGGGGGGATACAACGCCCTGCGCCGGATGTACACGGACATCCAGGAGCCCATGTTCAGCGCGGCCAGGGAGCAGGTACCTGCCACCTTCCTGGACGTTTGAAGGGGGTCACATGCCAAGAGAGGGAACTTGCCTCCCCCAAAGCTTGGCTCTTGTCCCCCTCCTGCTGTGAGCTGTGCCTGGCAGCCGCTTCGGTTCGGCGTAGCCGAGCGGGGACCTGCCCTCCTCACCCCGTTGTCCTCCCAGTAAGCTGGGAGCCAGCCCCAGTAGCTTCCTTACCACGGCCTGGCTCGCTGCTGTAGCTCCATCCTGACACCTTCAGCCTGGAGCTGGCCACTTTCCAGCTGGCCAGGAGCTCGGGAGGAGGGACCTCAGGTTCTGTCTGTGAGAGGCCGAGCAGATGTGCTCCAGTCTGGCCTTACCTCCTGGGAAGGCCGGGGCGCTGATTTCACGGCGGCGTCGCAAAGCCTTTGCGTTCAGGAGCCGAATCCAGGGCTGTGGTCTCTTGTTGAGGCCGGGGTGTGCCGTGGGTGGCAGATCTCTCGGGAGGGAAATCCCAGTGTCCTCAGCAAACTGGGTGATTACAACTGGCTGTTCCCCAGCCCGTGCAGAGCTGGGGTTAGGCCGACGTTCTCTGCCGGGCCTAACCCGACGACGGCTGCTTCTTTCCTCTCTTTCCCTAGTTTGGCAACAACCCTTTCTCTTCCTTGACGGGGAATTCTGACAGCTCGAGCTCTCAGCCTTTGCGGACGGAGAACAGAGAGCCCTTGCCCAACCCCTGGAGCCCCACACCCCCTGCTTCCCAGAGCCAGGCACCCAGCAGCGAAGGGAGCACCGGCTCGGCAACCACCCAAAGCACACCCACCGTATCCAACCCCTTCGGGCTGAACGCCGCGAGCATCGGGGCCGGTACGTAAGCAAGAGAGGAACCAGAGGCTGCTGCAACCTGATGCTTCCACCATCCTGGGACCTGGGATTCCTGGTGTCCCTGGCAGAGAACTTTGGGAGCTCTGATGTCCCTGGAGAGCAAGCATCGCCGTTGACAGCGATGTTGGGCAGGAGGGGTGAAGCGAAGGCGTCGCCGTCGCGCTGTATCGCTGGTGTTGCGGGAGCGCTCAGGCTCAGAAGGGTTTTTCTTGTGTCTTCTCTTTCCCCTTCCCCTGCAGGGATGTTTAACAGCCCAGAGATGCAAGGCCTCCTGCAGCAGATCTCTGAAAACCCCCAGCTGATGCAGAACATGATCTCTGCCCCTTACATGCGCAGCATGATGCAAACTCTCGCCCAGAACCCGGACTTCGCGGCACAGGTAAAAGTTTTGCCCTTGTCTCCTGTTGGCAACCAACCCCTCGGCGCCGCGCTCCCGAGACCGGTCTGCTCCCGTAACTGGTTCCTCTCGTGGAAACTGGAGAGCTGTGTGAACAGAGCTGGTTTTTGGTGTGTCTCTCGAGAGCGTGAGGGCGGTCGGTGGTCCCCAACCCCGCGTCTTAGCAGAGCCCCTACCAAAAGGGGTGGCTGGAAGAGGGACCTGGGAATGGCCCTTCTCTCTCCCCCTGGCCAAGTGGCCTCCCGTTCGATGCCTCTGCCAGGAACTGAGCTGTCCCATTTCAGTCCCCGTGAGCAGGGGGATGTGTTGGAAGCCCAGGGAGGGACTCGGGGGGAGTGAGTGAGTTGTTCTTCACAGCTTAGCTACGTAGGGTTTAACAGCCAGCCTCTGACCCTGCCTACGTGTGCTGTCTCTTGCTAGATCATGGTAAATGTCCCCCTCTTTGCTGGGAATCCACAGCTTCAGGAACAGCTCCGCCTTCAGCTCCCTGTCTTCCTGCAGCAGGTAAAGGCCCCTCTCTGGCCCTGTGCTGGTCTCGGCCCCTCCGGGCTCCAGAGCTCCAGAGCTTTTCCATCCTCTGGAGGAAAGGGAGGATCTCGGCTGCTCGGTCAGGGGGACCTGGAAGCGCGTGGGCTCGGGGGGGTTCGGGCTGTGAAGGAAAGGGGTTTGTTCAGGGGAGACAGAGAGAGGGAGAGCTCGTTTAGACGAGGCAATCTAAACGAAGGAATTGAAATTACCCAAAGTGGGTTTCCAATCAGATGAGTTAAGCTACAGGGGGGGGAAACCCCCGTCGTGGACGGGCTCTCACTGGAGTGAGTTTCTGGAAATGAAGAGAGCTCATCTCCTGCTTCGCTCGGGCGAATCGAATCCCTTTCGGTGCCCCCACTCCCGACCTGAGTCGCCCAGGTCCTTTAGGAGCCCTGATCTAAGCTCTCTGAGCACCTCTGCCCCCTGGGGACTCTCAGGAGGGACCAGCCTGGCGGGCTGGCTCGGGCTGAGGGTGAGAGACACGGCTCGGCGCCCGGCCTTCTCTAAAGCCGTCGCATCCCCCGGCCGCCTCTCTCGCTGTTTGGTACCGCGGTGTCTTTCTGCCTTGTGTTCCCAGATGCAGAACCCAGACTCCCTCTCCATCCTCACCAACCCCCGCGCCATGCAGGCCCTCCTCCAGATCCAGCAGGGACTCCAGACGCTGCAAACGGAGGCCCCAGGACTAGTGCCAAGGTAAACGGGAGCTTTCGAGTGGCCGAGCTGTCGCTTCCTCGAGGAGATCTGCTCAGGGCAGGCTCCTGGGGACTCCTCGGGGGCGTGCAGCTGCAGGCTTCTGAGCTCCAGCTCGTTGGTGCTTCACGTGGGATGTCCTTGACCCCTTCCTCTTTGGAGAAGGGCTTTGGAAACCACTCGGTGCCTCCTCCATCTTTCGTTTGCCACGCTCGGTACCGGGTGAACTCCGGAGTTTCATCTCTGGAGGACAGCACGAGGCGCACGGTCACGGGGTGGGTGGGTGCACTGGGGCAGACTGGTCTCTGTGGGCAGCCCTCTGCCTGCGGGTCACATCCAGCTTCTGCAGCTCCTCTCGGAGCTCCGTTGGAACCGCTGACTCCCCGTGTCACAAAGTTCCTTCACAAAGCTGTCCCCTGGTGTGGGGAGGCTGCCAGAGCCCGCCTGCCTCTCCAGGGACGCCCAGGAGTGCTGACTTGGGCAGTGACTGCCTTGAGAGCAGCCCTGGAGAGAAGGACTTGGGAGTGCTGGGGGATGAGAAGCTCAACATGAGCCATCAGTTGCTCTTGCAGCCCAGAGGGACCATCCTGTCCTGGGGAGCAGCGTGGCCAGCAGGGCCAGGGAGGGGATTCTCCCCCTCTGCTCCGCTCTGGCGAGACCTCAGCTGGAGCCCCGCGTCCAGCTCTGGAGCCCCTGTCACAGGAGGGCTGTGGATGTGCTGGGATGTGGCCAGAGCAGGGCCACGGGGATGCTCAGAGGCTGGGGCAGCTCTGCTGTGAGGCCAGGCTGAGAGAGCTGGGGTTGTTCAGCCTAGAGAAGAGAAGGCTCTGGGGAGACCTTGTGGCCTTCCAGTATCTGAAGGGGGCTACAAGAAACCTGGGGAGGGGCTTTTGAGGCTGTGGGGCAGGGACAGGACCGGAATGGATCAAAACTGGAGAGAGGTCAGTTCAGGTTGGGCAGGAGGAAGAATTTCTTCCCCATGAGGGTGCTGAGACACTGGCCCAGGTTGCCCAGAGAGGTGCTGGAAGCCCCATCCTTGGAGGTGTTGAAGCCCAGGTTGGCTGAGCACCCTGCTCTAGTGGGAGGGGTCCCTGCCCGTGGCGGGGGGTTGGAACTGGGTGAGCTTTAAGGTCCCTTCCAACCCTGACCTATGATTCTCTGACTTGCCTCTGAGCACACCCTGCCTTCCTCTGCAGCCTCGGCTCCTTCGGCATGCCTCGAATGCCCCCGTCCTCCACGGGAGGAAGCACAATCCCGGAGAACCCCGTTCCCTCCGCTTCGACACCGGCCAGTGCCTCTCCAGCCGGGGGTGGTAACCCCCAGCAGCAGCTCATGCAGCAGATGATCCAGCTGCTTGCTGGAGGAAGCTCTCAAGTACGTAAGGCCCGTGCTGGTACTCTCTGGGAAGGGACAGCTCCAGGGGGGGAGAACCTCGAGGTTGTCCCCATCCCAACAAGCTTCTCTCGGTGCTTTACGTTCGGTCGGGCGCCTCGGGCCGGGGGCGTTTCGTTTCTTTGTCGTAACCCTTGGCACAAGGTTGAAGGTGAGTGCCAGGGATCCTCCCGGCGCCGCCCTCGCTGTTGGGTTGACCTCGGGATCGTAGGGTGGTTCTGGTTGGAAGAAGCCTTTGGAGATCATCTTGAGTCCAACCCTTCCCCCAGCACCGCCCCTAAACCACGTCCCTCCGTTTGAAACCGCGGCCTGGCCCGGTGCGGGGAGCTGGGAAACCATCACCCAAAGAGCCTGGAGCTCAAGAGTCCCTGCTCGACCATCACCACCGACCCCCACCCATCTCAACCACCCATCCCTAAAAATTCCTCCTCCCCTCTCTCCCCTCAGGCGCAGAGTCCGGAAGTGCGATTCCAACAGCAGCTGGAGCAGCTCAACGCCATGGGCTTCATCAACCGGGAGGCCAACCTCCAGGCTCTCATCGCCACCGGCGGGGACATCAACGCAGCCATTGAGAGACTGCTGGGCTCCCAGCCTTCCTAAACTCTTTGCCCCTGCCGTCCGTCCCCGCGCGGACGTCGGGGAGCACACGCACCCCGTAACCCAGACCCCGGGGGTGGGGGGTGGGGGGGGATCTCTTTCAGGAACCCCCCACCATCATTCTCATAGCCGACAGCTGTCCATGTATTGAAACCACAAAAGATCCAGCTTAACCCCTTGACCTTCCTCCTAAGTTAAGATTTCATGTTGAAATGCTCTTTTAACTGGCTTGTATGTGGATTCCAGTTCTCATCGTGGCCACAGAGACTTCAGATGTGTATTTTTTTTTTTTTTTTTTTTCCTCCCCCTCCCTAAATATGCCCTGTCTCCGACGCTCTTCTCTCTCTCTCTAGATGGTAGAGGCGATACTTCTAGTTACTTACCTGAATGATTGTGTTTTGAGTAGCTTGATTTTTAACTGTACATGGTCCCCTCCTCTAGCTCCCCCCTCCCTTTTTCCCCTTTCAGGCAAATATTTAAAACTTGAACCCAGTTTTTTTTTTTGACTTTCGATTCTTTCTCCCGCCACCTGAATTGGAAACAGCTCCCAAAAAAAAAATAACCTCCCCAAAGAACGAAACGACCTGGAAATTTCTGCTGTCAGTTGTCTTAACATCCCACGGGATGAGCTGAGCCCCCCCCGTGTCCCTTGCCTGCAGGTGCCTCTGACCTCCTGGTCGAGGGTTAATGGGAGTGGAAACTGCATTTGAAGTGGGGGGGGTCTCCTTACACTCTTGGTGCGAAGGAGCCCGGACGCCCTCCTCCAAGATCTGGAACATGAGAGCAGCGTGCAGAAGAAACAAGTTCAGAAGGTGTGTTTCTGCCCACGCCCCTCCGGGGGTCGTTGGCTTTATCCTCTGGAGGCTTATTTATTGAAAGTGTAGAAAAAACCAAAAGAAAATCAAATTGGGAAAGAAAAAAAACCCCCCCAGAAACAAAACCCGACAAGTTCAGGGTCTTTTCGCTTCCCTGGCAATTGTCCCAAGTTCCTGTACTCCCCCAATTTAGATCCACCCATCCCTCCCATCTCGCTGTGTTTGAATGTTCTGACTCCAAGAAGCTCCCCGAGGACCAGCAGGGTGATATATTTTTTTTTTTATTGTTTTCCCCTTTCCCCCCACCCCAGGAGCCTCCACGGCTGTGTAATTTCCATACCATTTTTATCAACCACAAATAAATGCGCACAACCATCCGCCTCCCCCAACCCCCCCAGCCCTGCTCCTCCTCCTCCTCCTCTTCCTTGATTGAGCTGATTTGAGTTCCCCCTCGTTAATTCTGATTAATCCCCCGTGTCTTCGTGTCCCTTGCCGGTGGTGGGGGACGGGTTGGGGGGGGGGGGCCTCGTGACAAGAAACCTTTTTGCTGCTTAAAAAAGAAAAAGCAAAAGCTTGGCCCTAAACCTGCCCGTTTGGAAGCTTCTTTTGAACTTGGGGGGGTTGTCTCCGGGGTTGGGGGGATGAGGGAGGGGGTTGTGCTGGATTTGGTGGGGGTTCCCCCCCTGCTTTTTGGGTGTTAGTATTTATTTTATTGGGTTTCTTTCGGTGGGGTGGATGGGGTGGGGAGAGTCCCAGTGCCTGTAAATCCATCTGCCCCCCAGCTTGGGGCTTTGTTTGGTTTAAATTGGAGGAGAGTGGACTTGGATGGGATCTCGGGAAGAAGTTGTTGACATTGAGGGGGGTAGAACAGCAGAAATGAGCTCCCCAGGGAAGGGGGTTGAGGCCCCCATCCCTGGAGATACTCAAGGTGAGGTTGGACAAGGCTCTGAGCAGCCTGCTCTAGTTGAGGGTATCCCTGCTCCCGGCAGGGGATCTGGACCAGATAACCTTGGGAGGTCCCATCCAGCCCTGGCCAGTCTATGATTCCATGGTGCTGAGCTGGAGATGGGATCAGATGGGGCAGCCTGGGCCAGGCTCTGCCCACCCCCAGCACCAACAATTTCTCCCTTCTCTCCGCTCTGAATCCCCCTCTTGGAGCTCAAACCCATCACCCCTTGGCCCATCCCAACAGCCCCTGCCCAAAACTCCATCCCCAAGCACCCAAAGGCCCCCAGAAGGTCTCACCGGAGCCTCCTTCCCCGCAGCCCTCCCAGCAGAGGGGTTCCAGCCCTCCCAGCTCTCCCAGCAGAGGGGTTCCAGCCCTCCCAGCATCGCTGGGGCTCCTCCAGCCCCGCTCCCCCAGGTCCCCATCTCTGCCGTGCTGCCCCCAGCCCTGCAGGGAGGTCTCCAGAGCCCTGGGAGCAGAGGGGCAGAGTCCCCCCCATGCTGCTGGGGACACAGCCCAGGGTGCCACTGGCACAGCTCTGAAGTTTCGTGCTTTCCGATGTAGGTCACGGAGCTTACGGATGTTCCTCGGGGAGCAGAAAATCCCCACGTTCCTCCTGTGCCCACGCTCGGAGCTCTGGGCAGCAGGGGCAGTGATTTCCCCCCGAGCTGGGAGGGAAGGGGCTGTGGGGTGGGACGAGCCCGGGGCTGTGATGGATTCAGGTCTCACCTTAGGTCGGCCCGGGCTTGGGAGGAAAAGGGGGCTTTGGAGACCGGGGAGAAGGGAGCTTTTTAGTGAAACCTTAATCCCCTCCCGAGTGCTTTCCCTAATCCCCGGCAACCTGCAGCTCCAAGCCCCTGTCGCAGGCACAATGGCCCTTTCTATCCCGAAGATCTGCCCAAGGGTGTTCCTTGCTCCCAAGATCTGCCCA
>JANVCC010000123.1:284976-299238 GCA_025345505.1 Todiramphus chloris collaris | reverse complement strand
GGGAGTGGGGCTCAGGGAGGTTGGTGATGCTCTCACGGTCCAGGAGTGAGGATCAGGGAGGTTGGTGATGTTCTCAGCATCCCTCACTCCCTCCCTGGAGCTGTGTGAGTGGTGACATCTGTCAGAGCAGGAGCTGTGTGTGCTCCGGGGCATCTCCAGGGCACAACAATCAGGGGGTGGGTGAAGACTTGGCCCCTGGGGGCCAGGAACCAAAAACAGCACCAGAGCTGCTCGTTAACCCTTCGGGGACTGCAGCAGGAGAACCGAGCTCCTCGGAGACACAGGCAGCTCCTCCTGGTTTACTCCTTACTCCTCCAAGGCAAAGGGGTTTTTTTTGGGGGGGGGATCTGTTGCCCTCCACCCCACTTTGCACAAGAGATGTCAGCGTGGACGGGTCGCATCCTGTCGTCGGTTGGAAGTGTCAGTTTAATTAAAACCATTCAATTGCTGCTTCTCTTGTCTTAACTGGGAGGAGAGGCCTGCTGAGGAATCCTGCCCTGAACTGGAAGCTGACTCATTCGCCTCCCAGTCCCGAGGTCAGCACTGGATTGCAAATAAACACACCAAATTCCCACTGCTGGGTTCTGGGAACGTGCTCCCAGCCCCGCGCCGAGGGCAGGGACCCGGGAAGGGGCTGGGGATGCTCCTGCCTCCCCGTGCATCCTCCCATCCCAGGGACAAGGCGGGGGTTTGGTGGTACCTGGAGCCGTCTCGGGGTGAGGAATAAAGACCCTGGGGGTGGGAGGTGAAAACCCAAAGTGTAGAGAATCCCTGCCCTGTCCTAAAGGCAGAGAGCAAGGATCAGGCCCCAGCTCTCTTGTTTCCCTGCTGTAGGTACCAGGTGAGACCCAGTTCCCGTGTCCTTTGCTCCCATCCCCTCCTCGCCGTTTCCATCCCAGCATCTCCGGGCGCTCAAGGAAAACTGAAGCACTAAGAGGTTGGAGCCGGGATTCGAGGCTACATCCGAGACCCAGAAGGAGGGGGGGCAATGCTTTGTGCCCCCAAATCTTCCCCGAGTGGGGCTAAGGAGAAGCAGAGCCTGGTCTGAGTCGCCCCGGGCGGCAGCGGGTGAGCAGGGAGCGACCTTGTGCCGCTGGAGCCACGGGAATGGGAAGGTTTTGCTCAGCGTGGGATGCTCCAGGGGAAAGAATGAGCTCTGGGGCTGGAACTACCAACTGGAGGGGACTGGGAAGGGATGAGAGGTCGGGGAAGTTCGGGCTCGGAGGGGAGCCCACGAGGAGTTTGCTGGAGTGGGATTTGGGTGCTCCCAGCGAGTGGCCACCCCGGCACGCGAGTCCTTCTCTTCCTGGGAAATACCAACCTCCCGCCCAAAAACCACCTCTGCTTCTGCCACCCGCTCCTCAGCTTTCGGATCCTTCCAGGCTGGCGCTCGGGAACGTTCTCCCCGCCCTCCCTGCCGACTTCTTTCCCTTGAATCAGCGGACGTGACTCACGGGGAGGAAAGAAAGGGCTTGGGTGAGCTGGGATCCAACCCGCGAAGGCGACGCCGGCTCCCAGTCCGGTCCCAGTCCGGTCCCAGTTGGGACCAGGGCCCCTAGAGCCCAATGCCATGGGACCGGCGTCGCCCGCGAGGAGCAGAATTCCCAGCTGCCCATCGCCTCCCGTGTCCCCGCCGTCCCCTCCCCGTGCCCATCCCAGTGGGTGCAGCGGAGTGGGGAACTGGTTGAGCCGGCGCATCCCGTCCCGGCGGAGAGGGGAGATTCCTCCATCCATCCCGGGACCGCGGGAGGTTAACGCTTTGTATGAGCTGAGAAAAGTTGCTTGGCGGTGGGGTTTGCTCCTCCTGGCACTGGGTTAGGGGAGCAGCTCGGCGAGGGTGTCGGATCCTGGCTGGATTAGTCCAAGAGATGGAGCAGCCGAGGGATTAGGGAGTCAAGCTGGAGCTGGAGGGGATGGGATGGTGCGGGGAAGCGGGGGGAGGAACCGCTGGAGGAGGATGCGCCGGAGCTCCGGAGAGAGAGAGAGGTGTGCAAGGCCTGGGCTTTGGAGCGATTAGATAAGTGAATCAGGGCCTCGGAGTGATTAGGGAAAAGAAATCAGGTTTTACACCAATTAGGTAAAGTCCCCGAGTGATTAGAGACGCGGTGGCCGCAAGGAAAGGTCTCCCGGCGGTCCCTCGGTCCAGATAGGGCTGAGAATTGATTAAAGGAGCATCAGAGGCTGAGAGCAAGTTGATAAGGAAACAAAACAGTGGATCCATTAGCCTGGGAAAGAGGACGAGGCTGGGAAGAGATGGGAATGGGGAAGCAGAGCTGGGAAACCCAAGCCTGACTGCCCCAACCGTGGAGCTGGGATGAGCTGGGAACAGTCCCAGTTGGCTCCTCCAAGGGCTCCTCCAAAGCATCTGGAGCAAGCTGATTCCATGGAAACGCCGTTACACGAGGGGAGCTTCATCCCCCCCACCCCAAATCCCATCCTGGATACTCTGGGAGCATCCAGATATGGGAGCCAGCCGAGCAAGCTATTAAGTAACTCAACGGAGCCTTGAAATAATTAGACCAAGGAACGCAGCTCCGGGAGATGAGTTTAGTGAAGAAATGGGAGTGTTGGAGAGATGGAGATGAGAAGGGTGATCAGGTCTCGGCACAATTATCTGGAGAAAGTCTGCTCCAGACTGATTAGAGGAAGGGAAAAGAGCTTTCCGGGCAATTAGGTGAGGGAAATCAACTCTGGGCAGGAAGAAAATAGACTCGGGAAGAGATTGGGGTGGGAGATAGGGAGTTATCTCTGCTCCCGAGCTCGATAAGGGGCTTTCCGCCACGGAGGCAGGAATGAGGATTAAGGGGGGGATTAGGGAGCGGAGGTGGGCGCGCGGCACCGGCCGGGAGAGCCCAGGAGTGGGGAGGGAGGTTGTCCCGGGGGGGTTGAACTGGAGAAACAGCCTTGTACCTGGGGAACAGGAGGAAGGAAATCCTGGGATTTGGGTTCAGGGAGAACAAACGGGGGTCCTGGCCCTGGAGAGGCAGCGGGGTGGGGGTGGGCAGTCGTGTGAAACTGGGTGCCCCGGTCAGCGAAGCTCACCCTGGCTTTTGGGGGGTGCTGGGCCAGCGTGAGAGAGGCAAGAAGGGGAGGCTGCAGCCCAAGGTCGCCTCGCAGGTCGGCGGCAGCTGCAGCTCCAAAGTGCCGAGTCCTCGGGGAAGGGATGCATTTGCTATTTAATTAGCCTTGACTGCTGCTGGAGCAGATTTTGCTGGTCCTTGCCTCTCTGAAGCTGGCCCTGGCTTGAATTTGCAGGGCTGCGTGAGGCTCCCTGTGCTTTCCTTTTTAATTTTTTTAATATCCTCGCCTTTTTTCTTTTTTTCTTTTTCTTTTTTTAAATTCTTGCACATAAAAAAGGAAAGAGGAGGGAGGGAGGGAGGCAGCTCAGCAGCGCCGAGGCACATGATGCTGACTCCAGTGCTGCTGGAAGGGGAAGCTGTGGTTTGGCTGCCAGGTCATATTTGGGCCTCTGGAAATGACCCTCTTTGGAAAGGGAAGCGTTGCCTTGTCAGGCTGGGTCAGGGGACAAGCTCAGCCCCCCCAGGAGAGGTGGTGGTGATGGGGTGACTGGAGAGGGAGCAAGGGACCTCACGAGCAGGGTGATGCTCAGCTCCTGGGCACATCCCATTGGGCTGGAGGGAAAGTGGCTTCTGTGAGCTCCCCACCAGCGAATCTTGGGTGGCTGAGGGAGCTGGGCTTGTCCAGCCTGGAGAGAAGGAGGCTGAGGGGAGACCTTCTGGCTCTGACAGCTCCCTGGAATTCAGGAGCTTGGAGCCAGGGGGGTCAGGCTCTGCTCCCAGGGAAGGAACTGGGCTCAAGCTGCCCCAGGGGAGGCTGAGGTTGGAGCTGAGGAACAATTCCTTCCCCTGCAGGGCTGTCCAGGGCTGTCCCAGGCTGCCCAGGGCAGGGGGGGAGCCCCTGTGACCCCTGGAGGGGTTTCCCAGCCCCCCATGGAGCTGTGGTGCTGAGGGGCAGGGGGCAGGGGTGCTGAGGGACAGGGGGCAGGGGTGCCCTGGCAGCGCTGGGGCAACGCTTGGCCTCCAGGAGCTCCAAGGTCTCTCCCAACCCAACCCCTTTCCTTGGCCTCCAGGAGCTCCAAGGTCTCTCCCAACCAGACCAATTCCGTGATTCAATGAACAGAAACCAAGCCCCAGGTTAACCCAAGCACCCTTGAAGGTCACGATTTTTTTTTTTTTTAAGTTGAATTTTAAAAATTTATTTATTTAATTTTTTGAATTTAATTTAATTTGAATTTTTTATTTTTGTTTGGTTTTTCCCTCCTGCTTTGCACTCGTGAGGTTTTGCCCCAGCTCCCGGCAAGCTGCCGACGAGTGATGGAGAGCAGAGCCGGGGAAGGTCTCCCGGACACTCGTCCCTCCTGGGTGTCACAGCTCTGCTCTTTAGCAGCAGGAGGGACGTTCTGACATTTCTCCTTCACCCTTTGGCCTCTCCTCCGAGCTCGCCGGGGCGAGCCTGGTTCCTGGGGGGTGACAGCTTTATCTGGGATGCAAGCAGAGCCAGGCTCCGCTCTGCTCCCTGCTTCTTCCCTGGATATCCTCAGGAGATAGCAAAGCAGCTCGGCCCTCGGGGACCCCCTACATGCTTCACCTCCCGTCAGGGGGATGGAAAGGGGGTGTTGTGGTACCTACAGCCCAGGGAAGCCCCAGGAGAGGCAGATCCATCCCTTGGCGGGGGGCTGGAGGAGCATCCTCCTCCCAGTTACGAGACGCTCTCTGCTTTTCTTCAAACCCTAACGTGGATTTCAGTGGCTTTTAAATTTTCTTTTGGTTTTGGGGTGTTTTTTTTCTTTCCTCCCTCCAAATTCTGATGGGAAAAAATTTGGGGAAAAACAGAACTATTCAGACACTTCTGGAAGCTGGAAGGGTTCTGACGGAACAGCGCGAAGGTGCCTTCAAAAGCTGGGTCTGAAACTGAGATTGAGCTGGTTTAGGGGAGCTTTCTGGAATATATGTGTGTGAAAACCCCTTGTGAGTGGCTGGAAAGGCAGTTGGTGTTTGTGGCTCTTTCCTGCCACCCATTTTTCCCCTTTGCAGGGCTCAAAGGGGGGGCTGGGTGCAGAGGTTGGGCTGTTTGTACCTTGAAAGGTCCTTGTGATGCTGCTGGGGCTTGGAGGGGGGGTTCTGTGAGGGCTGCTGGGGACAGAGCCCTGGGATGAGCCCAGATCTCCTTTCCCAGGAGGCAGAGAGAAATCCCCAGCCCCGAAACTTGCCTTCCCCACCCCATTTTTCTCCTGCTCACACCCTCCGGCTTCGGTCTCGGGGAGATGTCAGCCCCAGAGAAGGATCAGCCACCCACACCCTGCACTGGGGAGGGGACAATTCCCACCCTGCACCCATCCCCCCCCCTTCCCTTCATCCTGGTTGCTCAGGCTTCACCCCATCGCTTTGCCAAATTCTGCCCAGGGGCAAAGATCCCCCTGCCAAGGGCTTTGCTTGCCCTGGCCCTGCCAGGATGGCACCCACTGGGTGCCCTGCCACAGATGCCACGTGCGTGGGGCTGCTGAGCTGCACCCCGGGGGAGCAGAGGGGCTGGAGAGCCTTTGGTGTGGACTTGGAAAGAGGCGTTCAAAGCCCACTCGCCTGGAGAGCTGGCAAAGGTGTTTTCCCCGTGCCAAATTCCAGCGAGGTGTTGGGTTGGTCCCTCCTTTCCCACCCATTTCCAGCGAAAGAAATCCATCTAAAGAGTTTTCTGCCTGGAAAATCTCGGCTGCTCTCCACCCTCAGCAGCACGAATTTCTCCCTTCTCCGCTCTGAATCCCCCTCTTGGAGCCCAAACCCATCACCCCTTGGCCCATCCCAACAGCCCCGGCTCTAAACTCCATCCCCAAGCACCCAAAGGCTCCCAGAAGGTCTCCCCGGAGCCTTCTCCCACCCCAGCTCTCCCAGCAGAGGGGTTCCAGCCCTCCCAGCATCTCCCAGGAGAGGGGTTCCAGCCCTCCCAGCATCGCTGGGGCTCCTCCGGCCCCGCTCCACCGGGTCCCTGTTTCTTCTGTGCTGAGGACCAGAGTTGTCCCCAGGGGATGTCCCCAGAGCCCTGGGAGCAGAGGGGCAGGATCTCCCCCTCCCCTGCTGCCCACGCTGCTCGGGGTGCAGCCCAGGGTGCCACTGGCCGGGTCACATCCAGCTTTTCAGCACCCCCAGGTCCTTCTCTGCAGCGTCAGGCTGGTTTTGCTGCCCGGGGTCAGGGTACCAGCGGCCGGAAAGTTTCTCTGCGCTGGTTTTCCGTCTGTCGGCGCTGGTTTGGGGTTGGGATCGTCGAGTGACACCGGGGGCAGGAGGCTGGTGGGAGAGCTGCCCCTTCCCCGCAGCCCCCCGCACGCATCCTGGCTCCATCGTTAGCCTGACCCCTGATTACACTCGGCAGGCTCTGCATCGCTGCCGTTGCCCCGGCAACGTGTCGTCGCCACAGCAACCGTGACAACCTTATGTTCATTAATTTAAAAAGGTTCACAGTGTAACAAATGAAATAGTTATAAGCTTGTCAGGGTGTTAAGGAGCAAGGGCTGACAACTCGCTTCCCCCTCCCCAGCCCCGAACCGGTGCCCAGCCCTGGGAGCAGCTCTGCCTCAACATCCCCATCCCTGGTCCTCCAACCCGGCTCCATCTCACCAGCTTTAATCGCAGGAATTGGGCTGGGCTGGTTTTTGGAGCATCCTGGCAGGGTGGCATCCCTCGGTGACCTCCGTGGTGACCTGAGGCACAACCAGGGGATAGTTGGAGGGGGGGTGCGTGTGGGGGGTGTCCGTGGCAGAGGTGGCTTCGTGGGGTTCGGACCAAAGGCGGTCCCCACGTTGGGGCATCCACCCCGTGACTCCAGCATCCTCCCCCGGAGCGAGCCTGGGCTCTTGTCGAGGATAATTCCTAGAACCCCTTGGGTTGGAAGAGATGATGGAGAAATTCTCTTGCTCCAACCTCGTGCATCTTATCTGCGCTCTTAAAATTGATATCACACCTTCGTACCCGACACGGTCGAGGGGAGGAGGGTGAGCAGACCAAATACCTGATTTTTCTGGATATATTTCTGTCTCCATTCCTTAGGAAACGGGGACAACATCTCCTCCACCAGTTAGCTAACCCTAGCTGGCCGAGCCCAGAGGCTGGGCTCACTTTTTTCCTTGAAGTCCCCGAGCCAGGTTGGCGGCAGGTACGCGGAGGTGTCGGAAAAGCGAACGCTAATAAAGCCCCGGCAGCTGATGCCGGCTGAGTATCTGGTTCTTCCTTCAGGATGTATTATTGCTGCTGAAATTTCAGCAGACTTCAAGTTGACCGTGAGCTTTTAATCTCAAATAAAGGCCAGCTTTCTCTTTTGGCTTTTCGTCAGCGGAAAGATGAAAGGGACCGGTTTAAGACAAAAAAAAAAACCCAAAAAACCCCCAAAACAAAACATGAAAAAATCTCCTGCCGTCGCGGCTTGGCGAGCTGAGAAGAGGGTCAGTTTCCAGCCAGAAAAGTGGCCTTTTTAGTTAAAAATAAAACCGGTGAATTCTGGGCCACGGCCTTTTCCCTGTGGAAAGGTTTTTGCCAGCTGGGACCCGGCGTTTCCAGCTGCTGTCCCGGTGAGCGAGCGGCGTTTCGGCAGCATCCTGGCTCCATCGTTAGCCTGACCCCTGGGCAGCGGGGCTTGCTCCCCAAAGCCCAGCCCTGTCCCCATGGCCATCCCCACCCTGGCAAACCAAGCGTGGGCAGGAGCTGGTGTGGCAAAAAGGGGGATGTCGTTCTCTCCGACCCCGCTCCGGAGAGGAATCCGGTGAGCGCCCGCGGGTGCTCGTCTCCTTGCCTTCAGGAGATCCTTCAGAATCGTTCTCAATAATTAAACGAGGCCTAAAAATAGCAGCGAGATCTCCTATAAGTGGCAGGATAATTTAAGGGGAGAGCAGGGAACAAAATGTTCTCCGTGTCCCGACTTCCCCTCGCCCCACCAGTGACGAGCGGGTGGACGCTGGCCGGCTGCTGGGTTTTTGGGAGCGAGAGTCGGGGCGGTGGGTGGCCGGAGTGCCCTCCAAAGCAGCCAGGCTTAGGGAAGCTTTGTTCCTTGGAAGAGGTTCTTTGGCAGCTTTTTACATCGTGGTGGGTTTTGGAAGAGAGGGTTGGGGGGAGGTCCTGGTGAGGAAGGGACCTGCTTGGGCATCCTGGTGTAGCTCGGAGGCTTCTTTTCCGCTCTGGGTACCGGCAGCAAGCGCCTCAGACCTCAGCTGGTCCACGGTCGACCACCCAGCCCGTGGTTCAGATGCTGCCAGGGATGGTAGCTCAGGAAGAGCATCCCCAACCGCAGCGGCCTCAGCCTTAACCGCCGGCTCTCCCAAAGCCCTCCCTTATCTTCAAAGCTCTCCAGCATGAAAGCAGGGCTGCGGCGGAGCAGATAAGCTCATCGGGGAGGTGACGGAGCTGCTCCAGCCTCTGCTCGCCGGAGAAGGCTGCGCGGGGAGGCCCTGGGCTGGGGAGGGGGGTGCAGGGACTCAGGGCTGTGCCCGTGCCACCCTTGTGAGGAGGGTTTGAGCTTCTCTGACCCAGGAGGAGAAGCAAAGCGGGACTCGGTGCCAGCGGTGCCAGGGCGCAGCGATGCGGGGGTGATGAAGCCATCGGGTTGTGAGCGCCAAGCGCGCCGCGAGCTTGCGTGGGGGAGCCCACGGGGAACGGGAGCGGGGCTGGACCCCGTGGGCTGCCTGGAAAGAGGAGAAGGGGAAGGGATTAGGAGCAGACAGCAGCCCCAGGGGCCAGGGCGAGGGTAGGAGCTGGAGTTTGCTGCCTCTCGGTCCTTGTTTGGGACACCCCAGGACCTGCTCGCTCCCCAAGCTGGGTTGCCAACCCGGGCTCCCAAAACTGCTTCGCAGCGAAAAGCAAGCGGCTCAGCCGCGTGTTGCATAACCGAGGAGGTTGGTGGAGGGGGGGAAAAAGGCGTCCTCCGGAGCTGAGTGGCTGCCGGCCAACGTTTGGCATTAAAGTGGAGCAGAGGATACCGGGAGGGGAGCGCGGATTAGGCGCGGAGGAGACGGGATCAAGTGAGCAACGGCGAGGGCGACCTGGCCGCTGCCTCGCAGGGGGTCGTGCTCCCAAGGGCCACGGTCGGGGGGAGTGAGGTTCCATCCAGCTTCTTCTTTTTTTTTTTTTCCTAAAGCCGTGCAAAGCTCAGCAGCTCCAGGCCAGAGCCACCCGCTGAGCCCCGGGCACCTCCCATGGGCGTCGAGGCTCCGCGAGGCTGAGATGGGTCGGACCCAGGGCTGGGTGGGTGCTTTGACTCACGGGGTGATAAGGACCTCACCCAGGAGAGGGTTTTTGTTTTGGGGTTTGTTTTTTTTTTTTTTGTTGTTTTGTCGGGTTTGGTTCTTTAGTTTTTGAGCGCGAGAATTTTGAGAGAGAGAATTAATTGGAAATTGCAAGATGCTCTGTGGTGTTTCGCTTCCGACGTTCTCCGTGGTCTCCAGCAGCTGATAAGATACCTGCTGGGCTTAACGCTGGGGGTTACTTAAAGATGCCTCCCTGGCTGATAAACCCCCCCAGCAACGAGGGGTCAGGGGATGCTCTGTTGCACCCGCTCTGCCCCTGGCCCTGCTCCTGGCATGGTTGGAACCCTCCAGTGCCACCGAGCTAAGCCCGGGCCGGGCTGAGCTAAACCCCACATGGATTTGCTGCCTGCAGAAGCGTTTGGGACATTTCCCATCAGGGTTTTGGCCCCCGTGAAGGGGTGGCCCTGACTCAGTTCCTCTCTTGGCCACAGACAGTCTGTGGGACTTGGGGCAGGATGCTGAGGGTGGCCGCCTTCTGAAACTCACTTTTGGGTTGGTTTTGGTTTGAATTTCCCCCTCCCTCCCCCGGCCTCTCATGGTGGCTCCTGTTTGAGGGCTCACCACGATGGTTCCCACTCACCCATCTGTCTGCCTGCGACAGCAAAGCCTTTCCCAGGTCCGGCTGCGAGCGCGGGCACCCGGCAGGGTCTGGGGATGCTGGAGGAGGGGAGGTTTGGGACCACGACCCCTGTGCCCTGGGAAAGCTCCTGGGGAGCTGAAGAGCAGCCCATTTGCACTCGGCTTTGCATCAAAACCGGGGTCAAGAGCCAGGAAACTCTGTCCCCCCCCCCCCAAGAGCCCCGCGGTGCCGGTGGCACGCTGCCCAGGCTGCCCGGCCTCGGGTCGAGGCTCAGGGCGAATCCCGTTTTAAGGCAAAAGGTTATGGGGTGGGAAGGAAGCGAGCGCAAAGCAAACACCGCAGCGCTCCCCAACCGCGGGCAACTTCGGGACGATAAATAGAAAGGGAAGGGACAAAAATAGCCCCCGGGGTTGCGGTGTGACCACCGAGAGGAAACCCTTTTGGGGATGAGGGTGAGGGGTTTGCTCTCCCAGCCCATCCCAGAGCTCCAAGGCAGGGCTGAGTTGATGCTCTGTGGAGCTGCGGGTGTAGGACGACATCCAGGAGCAGAAAGGCTTCGGGTGGAAGGCACCTGAGCCCTTGCCAAACTCGCTGCACCCCACACACTGCAGACCCCTGGCTCTTTCCCCACCTACAACCCCCCCCTCGACTCCCAGCTCTCAGGAGCTGCACCTTAATTCGGGTCCAGGCAGAACCCAGATCCAGAGGCACAAGGACTGGCTTGGGGGGGGGGGGTGGATAAAACACCGGGAGTTTGGCTCCGGCTTTGGCAGCGGGGTGTGCAAACCTGCCCAGTTACCACCAGCTGCCCTCCCCGGTCCCAGTGCTTCTGCTCCGCATTTGGGGTGGGTTTGGAGAGTGGCAGACAAGGGGGTGGTGGGAGAGGGGAGGATGAAGGCAGGGACCTGGAAGCAAAATGTTTTCAAGCTCTTCACTCGAGCTTTGCTAAAATCTCCCCCAAACCTGTGCTGCTCTCCATCCCCCCTGGGGTGAAACCCCCCCTGGCTGCACCGGGACCTCGGCGTGATCTGGGTGGGTGGGTGGGGGGTACCCCAGAAAACATCTCCCAGCTGCACCCAGCCCTCGGTGCGATTTGAAGGGGGGTGGGGGGAATGTGTGGATCCAGCGGATCCATCCATCCAGCGGGACCATCATCCAGCGGGATCCATCCATCCAGCGGGACCATCATCCCCCCCCCCCCCAGAACAAATCCTGCATCCCCGCTGCTGGGGTGCTGTGCAGCTGGAGCCCTCGCAGGGCTCTTGCCGCTTTAAACCTGCCTCTCCCACGTGCTGTCTGGTTGTGCTGGAGACGGTGACGCAGGCAGGACGTCAATGCCCGCTGTGGGAGAATTTAGACTTGGAGAGGAAGATGAGGGGGGGGGGCAGGGAGGAAGGGCCCGTTTGCAGGGAGTGCAGGGTGGGGGGGAGGGGGTGGGTGTAGAGATGGAAAGGGGTGCACGGCCCGGGCGGGAGGGACCTGGCATCCAGCCTTGTGGTGTCCCCTTGGGAGCATCATCGGTGGCTTCGTCCCCTGCGATGATCTCTGCCCAGTGCCCCCCCCCCCCTTCCTCCCAGTAAACGCTGGGGCCTCGCCAGCTGTGAGGGCAAATAATCCGCCTCCAGCCAGCCCGTGATGGGGGGGCCACGTGAAGGGGATGCTTCCTCCCCACCCGCGTGGCCCCATCCCCCCCCTCCCCATCCTCCAGCCTTCTCACCACACGCGTGCCACCCTCGTCACCCCCGTGGGTCGGGTTTGTGCCACCCTCGTCACCCCCATGGGTCGGGTTTGTGCCACCCTCATCACCCCGCGGGTCGGGGGTGTGCCACCCTCGTCACCCCCATGGGTCGGGTTTGTGCCACCCTCGTCACCCCGCAGGTCGGGTGCGTGCCACCCTCGTCACCCCGTGGGTCAGGTGCGCAGCGAGCGCGCCGGCCTCTGCCTCACCCCGCGGGCACGGGGGTCGTGGGTGCCACTGGGAGCTGGGCTGGCAGGGACTCCAGGGGGGTGACCCGGCTTGTCCCTGGGTCCCGGCTTGACCCCGTGAGTGCATCTGGCTGCTCATCTCCCCGGTCAGCGTTGGCTCCCCCGGCAGCCCCAAAGGTGGCCTGGGCCACCCCCGTCCCCGGGTCAGGGTGGCACCAACGTGGGGCTGGCGGGAGACCCACAAACCCCCTCCCCGGGTCAGGGTGCCACTGACATGGGGCTGGGGGGAGACCCACAACCCCCCTCCCCGGGTCAGGGTGGCACCAATGTGGGGCTGGCAGGAGACCCACAACCCCCCTCCCCGGCTTTAAGCTCTGCCCGGGGCCGAGCTGCCGCTTCCTCGCCGTGAGGTTTTGATCTTTTCAAGAGCCCAACCGGGCTCCCCAAAACCCCGCTCGGCGGCGAAGAGACACCAAAAGTCGTGGCGAGAAGGGTAGGGGCACTGCCCGGCAGCCGGGATGCTGCTCTCATCCTCTCGGCTCAAAAACCAACCCTCAACCTCCTCATCTCCCGTGGCACGGGGAAGGAGCAAATGTTTTTTTTTTTTTCCCCCGCTTTAGGGTTGGTGTTTTGGGTTTTTCTTTCTTGGTGTCTTGTTTTGGGGTTGTTGGGGCTTGGGTTGGTGTTGTTTCCTGGGGGTGTAGGTGGCTTGGAAGACCCAGGAACCCTCCTGCCTCCTGCCCGCTGGCACGGGGCAAGGGAAAGCGCTTCCCTCCGTCAAGAGGCAGCACACGGAGCCATCGGCCCCGTGCGGGAAGGGAGTTTACTCAGCATTCGATTCCCAATGAGGCGGGGGGGGGGGGGGGATAAATAAATAACTAACAAATAAAATCAATCCCAGCCTCCAAATACTCCAAAATACTTTCGAGGTTCATAGGAACGTTCTCGGCTTCGTCTCGTAAACAGCTTGGGTTGGAGCCTTCCCTCCGTAGCTGGCGGAGAGGCACCGGGGCTCGGCTGCCGCCCGGCACGCCAACTATTTTTATTTTCCATTTTCTTTGGCTGCACGATCTCAGTTGATTGGAAAACAAACGCCGGAGAATCCTTGAGGAGAGACTGCAAACAGCTCTCGGTGAGATGACTAATCCCATCTCGAGCTAAACCGACAGGGCGCTAAAAATAGCCCCGTTTCTAACAATAAAGAGCGTAAAATAACCGACCGACAACAAATGGCCCCCAAAAAAAAGCCAAACGGCACCGGAAAGGCCGCTCGAAAGCCGCGGTGCGACGGGGAAACCGTGTCACCGAGTTGGGAAGGTGGAGGTGCCCGTGCCGGGTGGGATCCGACCCCTCCATCCCAGCCCTAACGGAGAAATTCGCCTCTTTCTTGATTTGTCCCAAAGGAACGCGGGGAAAGGCGGCGGGGACGCGCACCCGACCCCGCCAGCGTGGCTGCCGCCGTCCCCTCGAGACCCCACCTCGTCCCCGGCTTTCCCTGCAGCGCACGCGCGCTCCCCGGATAATTCGCCTCCCGCTTTCCGCCCACCGGGAGCCGTTTCCCACACCCGGTGCCTTGCGAAACGTCCCCCCCTCGGTTGAGTCACGGGCACCGGGGAACCTCTCCCTGCCCTCCTGGTCCGGGATGGGGCTCGAGGAAGAGCCGGGCATCACGAGCGGCACCGGCGGGAGCTCCGTCCACCCCCAGCCTCCCACCTCACCCCAGGCTTTTGGGGAGGTAATTGGGGTTTTTTGGGATTTTTTTTTTTGAGGGGGATTGATGGGGTTCACGCAGCAACTTGTGCCACGGAGGAGCCAGGAGGTCGGCGTGGGGGGCACGTGTTGCTGCTGCGAGATGGGCGATGGTTACGGGCATCGCGGGGGCAAACCCCACCTTCCCTGCCCGCTGGCACCCTGGGGTGGGCTGCAGATGGGGCAACTCTTGGTTCTTTCTCCCTCCCAGGTCCTGGCTTGTCTACCCCGGGCCAGGGTCTTCTTCCAGCTCCTCCCCTGGCCCAGCTCTGCCCCTTCCAGGCCTCGCTTCCCCCCCTGACCCCAGGCAAGGCTCTGTCCCTTCCAAGCCCTGCTTCCCCCTAACCCCAGGCCGGGATCTGTCCCCTCCAGGCCCCGTTTCCCCCCAACCCCAGGCCAGGATCTGTCCCTTCCAGGCCCCATTTTCCCCCAACCCCGGCCCAGGCTCTGTGCCTTCCAGGCCCTGTTCCCCCCCTAACCCTGGGCCGGGATCTGTGCCCTCCAGGCCCCGTTTCCCCCCAACCCCGGGCCAGGCTCTGTCCCTTCCAGGCCCTGCTTCCCTACAACCCTGGGCTGGGCTCTGTCCCCTCCAGGCCCCATTTCCCCCCTGACCCCAGGCCGGGATCTGTCCCTTCCAGGCCCTGCTTCCCACCCTGACCCCGGGCCAGGCTCTGTCCCCTCCAGGCCCTGTTCCCCCCCTGAC
>JANVCC010000123.1:225595-244739 GCA_025345505.1 Todiramphus chloris collaris | reverse complement strand
GGGTCCAGTGGTGCTCTGGGACCAGTGATGTTCTGGGTCTGGTGATGTTGTGGGTCTGGTGGTGCTCTGGGACCAGTGATGTTCTGGGTCCGGTGATGCTGTGGGTCCAGTGGTGCTCTGGGACCAGTGATTGTGTGGGTCTGGTGATGTTCTGGGACTGGTGATGTTCTGGGTCAACTGATGTTCTGGGTCTGGTGATGCTCTGAGCCCACTGATGCTCTGGGACCACTGATGCTCTGGGTCTGGTGATACTCTGGGTCCACTGATGCTCTGGGACTGGGGATACTCGGGGACCAGTGATGCTCTGGGACTGGTGATGCTCTGGGTCAACTGATGTTCTGGGTCTGGTGATGCTCTGGGTCCACTGATGCTCTGGGATTGGGGATGCTCGGGGACCAGTGATGCTGTGGGACCAGTGATGCTCCGGGTCAACTGATGCTCTGGGACCAGTGATGCTCTGAGTCCACTGATGCTCTGGGACTGGTGATGCTCTGGGACCGGTGATGCTCTGGGACCTGCAGTGCTCTGGGACCAGCTTTTCTGGGGCTGCCTACCCAGGGCTGCAGAGCAGCAGCCAAAGGGCAACCCCCTGGCCCTGGCTCAGCATCCCCCAGGGCACCAGTGCTGGGCAGGCCCTCCCATTTGCTGCACACTCCAGTTCTGAGCAGTGGTGACTGAAGCAGCAAATGCCATCCCTGTTGGGTTTGTCCTCGCAAAGACTCTTCCTGGAGGGATTTATGAGGAGAGAGAGAAAAAAAAAAAGGGGGGATTTTTGCTGCCCTTTTTCTTTCCGGTCTCCTTTTTGGGCTCCCCATCTCTTGTCTTCACTGGAAGGAAAATTGAGGATGTCAGGAGGGGAAAACTCTCCCTGTTCCCCTCTCGGCTGCTGGAACCAGCCACAGAAACACGATGTGCGATGAATAATTTTACCCCCCCCCCAAAAAAAAAAGAGAAAAAGATGAAGTGACTCACCTGACTCAAAAGAACCCCAGATGGTGGGAGAGGAGCAGGAGGAGCTCGGTCGGGGCTGGGCTGCGGGTGAATTTGGGAGGACAGGAGGGGAGAAAAAGCTTTTCTTTTCCTTCATGCTTTTAGTAACAAGACCAAGAGCTGGGGGCTGCCAAGTTGAGGTAGATAGGAAGCTATTTTAGGCCAGACTCTTGGCCTGGGGCACCCTTGCTGCTCTTACCCAGCCCTGTGAAGAGGGAACGAGGAGCAAAACAGACCAGGGGAAAAAGGAACGGGCTGGGGGGGTCTCCCCTTTGCCAGCAAATGGCTGGGAAACTGGGATGAACTGGGGCTAGGTTGGTAGGTGCCCTGGTACCTCCATCCAGCTACAGCCTCAGCGCCAGGGGATGCGGGTGCCCGGGGTAGGGCTGAGCCCCATGGTCTAGTGCAGGGTGATGGAGGCTGTGGAGAATGATGGAGGCTGTGGAGAAAGCCTCCTCCAGGGACCTGCAGGACTCGAGGAAGGGGCTTGTGGAGCAAAGAGCCCCAAATTGATCCAGGACCCCATCCAAGAAGGATGGGAACACCCAGCACCCAGCTGCTGTCGAGCCCTCGACTCCCTTCCGAGTCCTTCTTCCCCTCGCCCATCAGAATTAGGTTTCCCTGCCTGATTATAGGGCACAATATATGGTTTTTTGGGGGGGTTTGGGGGTTGGTTTTATTTTTTTTTGCTTAAAGTAACCAAAGAAAGACAATAAAAAACTCCAAATTGAAGGTTAATGCAGGAATTGGAGCCAGATTGCAATTGCCCGAGCTCATCACCACCCGCTCGGCTGCTCGTGGCTTTATTAAGAGGAAAGAAAAAAAAGACAAATAAAAGAAAAAAACCCAAACCCCAAACCAACCCAAAACCCAAGAAAAAAAAAGAGAAGAAGTCTGGAGTGTCAGGGAGGGATAACGAATCCCAGGCACGTTGCTGCTGCCTCCTCCTCCTCCTCGCCGGGCTCGGCACACGCGTGTTTTGGGCTCTGGCCTTTGGGAGGGTGGTTGGATTTTCCAAGACCAGGTTGGGAAAGGAAAAAAAAATCCCTCTGTGACCCCGTCCTGGTCCCGTGAAACCTCCCCTGGGTTGGGAGGGGAGGGGGCTGGCTCCTGGAGGGGGGTTTGGGGGCAGAGGGTCTCATTCTTCGTCTCCTTCTCTTTCCCCAGGTTTCTGAGCATCGTCTGACGGCTCAGCCTCGCTGGATCCGGCCACGCAGGAGGATACCATGAACTGAGCAAAAAGCAGCCCAAAAAAATCCTTTTTTTTTTTTTTTCCTTTTTTTTTTCCCCCTTTTTTTTTTTTTTCTTTTTTTTTTTTTTTTTCCTTTTTTTTTTCCCCCTTTTTTTTTTTCCCCTTTCTTTTTTTTTTTTTCCTTTCCCTTATCCCCTTTTATTTTTTCCCCTGCGGATCGTTCGTCCTCCCCACTCCCTTGCATGAAAACGTTTTAAGAGGGGGTTCTATTCCCCCCCCCCCCCCAGCTCTTTTCATGAAAACCTTTTAAAAAGGGGGCTCTTTTTTCCCCTCCCCTGAAGCGAAGCCGTCGAGGATTTCCCACGAAGATGGGGAGAAAAAAGATCCAGATCCAGCGGATCACGGACGAGCGCAACCGGCAGGTCGGTGCTTTCCCTTCCCTTCTTTCCTCTCCCTCCTCTTCCCCTGGGATTTTCCAGCTGCTGCTGCTTCAAAACCACCTCATCCCATCCCAAAAGAAGCAGAAAAACTCGGCACCGGGGGCCGGATTCAGGTGGCTACCCAAAAAAGTAGGGAACTGACCCCATTTTTCACCCCGGTGCCCAGCCAGGTGTCGCTCCCTGGCTGGATGCTCCGCGCTCCGTTCCCATTCGAGTCCTCCAGTGAATTAATTCCCCCTTTTCCTCATCATTTCTTGGGGTGGGGTGGCTTTTTTTATCCTCATCTCGCAGAAAATATTCTTTCAGTTGACATTTTCCCCGTGGTTTTTCCCAATAAAGAAGCAGCCACAACAAGGATCCGGGTTTTTTTTTTTTTTCCCAACGCAAAGAACTCAAATTATTTTTGGGTTTGGGGTTTTTTTTCCAAGTAGAAACTTAGCTGGATCCAGGCTTTGGGTTTTTATTTGCCTGGTGAAGCCAAGAGCTCCCAGAGAGAAATATCCTGTGTGTGTGTGGAGAGAAGAAACCCCAAACCACCAGATTTTACCTTCATTTACACCACTCTCGACCCGCGCCGAGCAGCGATGCTTTTCCCAGACCCTCTTTGCTTCCTGGTGACTCCACTTGTGCTTTTTTTCCACCTCGGAATCGCGAGGCTTTTCGAGCAGCCCGGGACTTTTTGCTGTCCTTGGGTCGGGCTCGACGGATCCAAACCTTCAGCCTTGGGTCCATGTGCTGCTGTGGGTTCCCCTGCTTGTGTTCCAGAAAAAAAAGTAGGGAAAAAGGGAAAAAAAGAAGATGTGTCTGTATTCCCAATGCTTAAAAAATGGCAAATTCCAGATTTGGATGAGCTGGTTTATTTGTTCCCAGTAGGAAGTTGCAGGGTTTCTTCATTAAGATTGGGAAGATAAGTGCAAAAGAAGGGTTTGGTAGCGCCCCGGTTGCTCCTGCCCCCCACTTTATTCCCCTAATTTGAAGGCAATGGGGACTTAGGGGTTGTTGGAGAATCCAGAGAGGGTTTTATGGATGGAAGAATGGGATCTGCAGCTTTTGGAGCAACCCTTAGAAGCTCAGAGGAACCGGTGTGATCAGCACTGGTGGTTTGAGGGCCACCAAGGCTTCGTGAACCTCCCGAGGAGCTCGGGTCAAGCAGGGACTCCCCAAAACCTTCGCTTCGAGGTGAAGCTTTGCCCGGGTAGCTCGCTCCCAACTTCTGGCATCACCAAATCCAACCCCGGGGGTCGAGTCTCCCATGGGTGCGGGGACCAGGAACCCGTGCGGAGGAGACCAGAATTAAGAGCAGAAGCCAAACCCTGGAGGGGGGGAGGAGAGAAGTAAGAGTCACTAATGTCATTAGAGGAATTATTGGAGAGGATTTGCCGGAGGAGATCAGACCATCAGCCCTTCAGGGCCAGGCTCCTGCCTCTGGCCGCGGGCGACGCAGTCTGCGCCGGGGGAAAGGCAGAAATCCCCTCGAGTGTGGGGCAGTAATTCCTTCCTGACCCCTTTGGTGATCAGCTTAGGCCCTGAAGCATGAGATTTGATTACCCTCTTAGACTTAGAAGGTTAATTCTTCTCGACGAGGCTCGCGGCGGTAGGGGAAGGTTTAGGGGGGGGGTTTCTGTCCCGGGGAGCTGGGGAAGGCAGTGCTGGCTGATGCTGGTGGGCAGGAAGCAGAAGGATGCTCCACCACCCTGCCAACATCACCTCATCCCTGGAGGGTTGAGTTTGGGTTCTGCTTGGCTCTGGTTCTTGGTTGGTTTGGGGCAGGTAACCCCACGCTCAAGGGGCAACGGGCACAGCCGAGAACTGTCCTCTTGCTCGCACGCTTGGGCATCGCCCCGTTGGGTGAGGGCTCGTTGCCCTCTCGGTCCCCGGAGCAGCCAGGGCTGGTGACCTAGAGGTCCAAGATGCCACCGGTGAGGTGGAAGTGGCGACGACACCGGAGCCGGCCCTGGAGGAACCGGATTTGTGCCGGAGCCGGGGGAACGATGCCGGCAACGTGAGCCCACGTGGCATCGGGGAGGGGGGGGGAGGTTGGTACCCACCCCGCCCTTCCCAGGGTGGGATGAGGTGATTAGAGCTGAATCTCGTTACCTCTTAATCATCTCCACGCCCCTGCTCTGCCCTCCTGCTGCTGGGGCTGGAGGGGGGGGATGTGGCCCCAGTTGGGGCTGGAGAGAAGGAATCGCCCCACGTGCCAGGGGAGGTTGGGGATTGACTTGTTAGGAATGGAGCCAAGGGTCCTGGTGACCATGAACCATCATGGTGGAAACATCAGGAGAAGCTTTCTCATGGGGAGGGTGCCAGAGCCTGGCCCAGGCTGCCCAGGGAGGCTGTGGAGTCTCCTGCTCTGGACACATCCCAACCCCACCTGGATCTGCTGCTGTCTGACCCGCTCTGGGTGCCCCTGCTCTGGCACTCGATGACCTCTGGAGGTCCCATCCAACCCCCCACCATTCCATGATTCTCCATTTTGGAGGCTGGACCAAAAAGCTGCAAAATCAGCCTGGTACCGTGCCAAGCTCCAGAGCCACAGCCCCCTTGCAGGGATCTCTCCTGATGAAGGGGCCTCGTTAGCCAGCAGCTCTAACGATGGCTCAGGGGGATGCAGGGACCAGCGTGGTGACCTCGGGTGGGTGAGAGTCCAGCCGTTCCCCCAGCAATGCCAGGGCACCCCTGCCCCCTGTCCCTCAGCACCCCTGCCCCCTGTCCCTTGGCACCACAGCTCCACGGGGGGCTGGGAAACCCCTCCAGGGGTCACGGGGACTCCCCCCCTGCCCTGGGCAGCCTGGGACAGCCCTGGACAGCCCTGCAGGGGAAGGAATTGTTCCTCAGCTCCAACCTCAGCCTCCCCTGGGGCAGCTTGAGCCCGGTTCCTCTTGTTCCTCGAGCCCAACGCCCTCTGGCTCCAAGCTCCTGAATTCCAGGGAGCTGTCAGAGCCAGAAGGTCTCCCCTGAGCCTCCTTCTCTCCAGGCTGGACAAGCCCAGCTCCCTCAGCCTCTCCTCACCACGCTTGTTCTTCAGTCCCTTCCCTTCTCTGCCCACGCTCCAGCCCCTCAAGGTCCTTCTGGGGGCGAGGGGCCCAGAACTGATGCCAAGAGTCAAGGTGAAGTGGAACCTCTTGGAGGTTTAGTGCGGTGGAGACCTGAGTTTGCAGCTCCTGGGCTCTCACCTTGCTCCTGACCCAACTTGAGGTCAGTTCCTTTGGTCCTGCCAAGCCCCCCAGGTCTGCATCCCCCGGGCCAGGAGCTCTCGGAGCTTCTGCAGCGAGCGAGGACGAGGTCTTGGCTGCTTAAATATTCAACTTGAAAGGAAAAAAAAAAACCCAAAACCCACAACAGAACCCAACCAACCCAAGAACCCGCAGCCCCCGGACAGATGGCAGCTCTGCTGGGGGTTTTGCTGGAATTTATTCTCTTTTGCTTTGGCGAGATGAGGTTTCCATCACTAATCATCATCAGCCCTGTGCTTGGGAAGCCTCTGCCTTTGGAGGAACCCAAAAGAGGGGTCTCTGTCCTGGTGGGGAAACTGAGGAGAGATTCCCTCTGCCCTCCCTTTCTTTTTGCTCTTCCACCAGCAGTTTTCTCCTGGAGGTGTGAGGTCCACGTCCCAGCTTCTTTACTTCAAGGGTGACCAAGCCTGGCCCAGGCTGCCCAGGGAGGTTGTGGAGACATCCCAACCTGCTTCTCTGGAGACATCCCAACCCCACCTGGATCTGCTCCTCTGCGACCTCCCCTGGACCCGACGATCTTTGGAGATCCCTCCCAACCTCCGCCGTTCCACGACGCCCTGACCCCCCACCTCTCCTTGCTTCTCCTAGGTGACCTTCACCAAGCGCAAGTTCGGCTTGATGAAGAAAGCCTACGAGCTGAGCGTCCTGTGCGACTGCGAGATCGCCCTGATCATCTTCAACCACTCCAACAAGCTGTTCCAGTACGCCAGCACCGACATGGACAAGGTGCTGCTCAAGTACACCGAGTACAACGAGCCCCACGAGAGCCGGACCAACGCGGACATCATCGAGGTGAGGTCCCACCCCGTCCTCTCCCCGGCTTTGGTGGAGCCGGGGCCGGGTGCAGGAGGTTGGTGAAGGGTGGGGATGGCAAGGAGATCTCCCGCAGTTGGGTTGATTTTGCAGCTTTTTGGTCCAGCCTCCAAAATGGAGAATCATGGAATGGTGGGGGGTTGGATGGGACCTCCAAAGGTCATCGAGTGCCAGAGCAGGGGCACCCAGAGCGGGTCAGACAGCAGCAGATCCAGGTGGGGTTGGGATGTGTCCAGAGCAGGAGACTCCACAGCCTCCCTGGGCAGCCTGGGCCAGGCTCTGGCACCCTCCCCATGAGAAAGCTTCTCCTGATGTTTCCACGGCCCCTCCCGTGTCCTGGCGTGGGATGGCACTGAGCAGAGCCTGGCTCCATCCTGACGCTCGCCCTTTCCATGTTCATCCCCCCTCGGTCTCCTCTCCTCGGAGCTACGGAGCCCCAGCTCCCTCAGCCTTCCCCCAGCAGGGAGATGTTCCCCTTCCTCCATCACCTCTGGGGCTCCGTGCTGGACTCTTCCCAGCAGTTCCCTGTCCTTGAACTGGACACAACGCTCCAGATGTGGCCTCACCAGGGTAGGAGAACCTCTCTCGACCTACAAACCACCCCCCTTCTGATCCACCCCAGGCTGCCCTGGACCTTCTTGACTCCATTGCTAAGGGGTCAACTCCCCGCTGTCCACCAAGACCCCCCCCCCAAGTCCCTTCCCCCTGCAAAAAAACCCCAAACCCACCCAGTTTTGGGTGTCAACCTTTCCAAGCCTCTTCTAGCAAGGAGTTGACCCCTCGGGGCGAAGCGGAGGTGCCAGCTTGGCCAGCGTGGGGGTTTTCTCCTTGGCATGGGTTTGCTCTGAGCCCCCTTTGAGCACCAGGGTTTCCCTCCCGTTTCTTGGTGGCTCCCAGTTGAACTTGGCTCCTTCAAGAGCATCTTGGCATCCTCGAAGCTTCCCCAGCATCAAATATTCACGGACCTGTGAAAGCACAAGCTGGGAATTTGCTCCCAGAGAGGATTTTCAGTGGATTTGAAAGGGCTGCTGCAGGCACCTGCTTTCCCTGGACCTCCCCCGTGGCCCCTTTCCACCCTGAGCTGCTCTGGTAGCATCTCAGAAACTTTGGGGAGCGACCAGGACCTGGGTGACCCGAGGCAGAAGCCTCTCAAGTTCGTTTTCTTGGTGGAGAGGGAAGCAGTGATGGTTGGGGAGGCTCAGCCAAGCTGGGAGCTCCTCTCCCAGTGGGGCTGGGGGGGGGTTCCCAGGGCCAAAGGTGGTGATGCCACCAACTCTGAGCTCTCTGAGTTGTTCAGATGTGGTTTTCAAACCCCAGGAAATAAGAAATCCTCCCTCCCCCTTCCTTTTTTTTCCCCAGTCCTGGGGAGGTACGGTCTGCAGAGGGACATCTGGGGAGGGGGATGCCCTGGAGGGGTTTCCCCCCTTGGATCTTCACCTGGAGCTGCCCCGGGGTGACTTTACCCGGGTTCAGCTCCCTTTTTGGGGAGGGTTGCTGGGGTGGCTTGGGGGAGGTGGCAACCTCCACATCCCAACCGTGCCAGGGCCGGGCAGCGGGATTCACCCGCTCCATCCCCACGGCTCTTTCCCCTCCCGGCAAAATCCCTCCCTCCTCGAGCTTTTTAAGCCTGAGATAAATCTCTCTTCGTGCAGAGAGGGGGGTTTCCTTCAGCAGGCAGGGGAGAGCTGAGTCCCAACCCCCAGACGGGCACGCTGGGTGCCACGTGCGTGCCCGGCCGGGGATCACGCCGGCTTTGCCTCTCGCTGTCGCTTCTCGTTTCCTCGCGCCCGGGCTGACGTGCCAGGGTCTGAGAAGGGACTTGGGCAGCGAGCCGGGCACGGGGATGCTCCTCAGCCAAAGTCACGCAGCAGTTCTTATCCTTTCCTTGGCCGAGTGTCCTTTAGAGGGGTTGGTTTGTCCCTAATTCTCCAGCCTGGGGTCGTTGCTGGGCAGGAGGTGGAAAATCGGGCAGTTTGCGGGATGCAAAACGGAGCATCTCCCTGGCCGGGAAAGGCTGAGGGACCTGGGGCTGGAGAGCAGCCCCAGAGGGGAGCTGAGCGATGCTGAGCAAGAGCTGAAGGGGGTAAGAGGCTGGGGCCAGGCTCTGCTCACTGGTGCCCAGCCACGGGATGAGTGGCACCAACTGGAACCCAGGAGGAGGAAGTTCTTTGGGGTGAGGGTGGCAGAGCCTGTGCCAGGCTGCCCAGAGAGGCTGTGGAGTCTCCTTCTCTGCAGAGATTCCCACCCTGCCTGGACAAAGGGACCCTGGGTCCCCTGCTCTGGGTGCCCCTGCTGGATGGAGCAGGGGGGTGGCACCAGGGGACCCCCAGAGGTGCCTCCCAACCCCCCACCACGCTGGGATTCTGGATCCTGCGATGCTCAGGAGACACCAAAGTGCAGCTGACGGTGCCGTTTCTTCATCCTCATCTCATCCAGACTTCCCCCAAACCCCCCCCCCGGGGTGGTTGAGTCTCGCTCCTCCAAGGGAAGTCAGACCACATCCTGGTCGAGCATCATTTCCTCTCACATGTTCTGCATTTCCTGCTGCTCCCTCACCCTCTCCGGACTGGGAATCTGCTCCTGTGTGAGCTGGGACCCATGGGAGCGGGAGCATCACCTGGAGAAGATCCGGTTCCAGGGGCAGAGTGAAGCCCTGCGAGGTGGGCACAGCCCCTTAGTAGACACCAGAGAGTCTCCTGAGCTGGGCACTCTTTTCAGATGCCCGGAGGGAACCTCTTCCATCCCTTCCACTGCTCATGGAACACATTTTTTTTTCCCATTTTGCCTCAGAGACCGAAAAAGGAGGAAAAAACCCCTTCTTTTCTTGAAGAAAAACTCCACTTTCGGCTGCCTCGGCGGAAGAAAAAAATAAATAATCTGGCAGAAATGGCAGAAAATAAATAAATAATCTGTAAAAAAAGCATTTTCCTGGGGAGAAGAAAAAAAAAAAGCAAGAAAAGGCACAGCCATCCCTTCCCCACCGGCAGCTCCCGTAGCTTTTGTCGCCCGGCTCGAAAAACAAACGAGGCCGTGTCCCAAAAAATAGCAAAATAATAGGGAAAAATCCTCAGGGAACGCCCCGGGAACCTCCCGTCCGCGCCAAGGCCTCCGGTTCCCGCTCCTGGCTCTAGAAAGAGAGGAGAAATCCCACAAATCCAGGGTGGCAGGAGTTAGGTGCTGAAGGAATATTTCATAGGCAGAGGGAATTAGCGGTGACGTCGAGGCGAGCGAGTGGACCCGGGGTGGTGGAGCTGGACCTGGACCTCCCCATCCCCTCCACCGATGGACTTTAAATAAGGAGCAGAAATTCCACCCGGGAAGGAGGGATTTTCCTGGCAGAAAAGCATCGGATGGATGGAGAACACAGCCAGGGCTTGAGTTGGGTGCCTCTCGCTCGACCGTGGCCACCAAGCAAGACCTCCGCCTTTCCCGGAGCTCGCGGGGAGACGAGGAGCATCTCCCTTTGGCCACGAGATGGAAACGTTCCGTGCCGTTTATGAAGACAGAGGAGGAGTGGCAAGGCTCTCAATACTTTATCTTTTATTCCCCTGAATTTGGAGTGAAAATGACCTAGACTTCCAGGAAATTCTGGAGCTTTGGAAAACCCCCCCGGGGCGGGTGCCGGATCCGCGCCGACACCCGATTGGGGTTCGGTATTTTACGGAGGAAAACGATTCAGAGATGCCAAAGGTGGGGAGCCTCCCGTGGACCACCTGAGCTCTGAATCCCAGGAGCTTTTCACCCAGCGTCGTTAACGAGGCCCCTGTTAATTAAGGAGGAGACGCAGCTCCGCGTGCCCTCCCTTAGCGATGCCCGCCGCTTGTTCCGTTGGGGGGGTTGCTTTTTCCTCTTTTTTGGAAGGTTTTCCTCCCTTTTGAGCCTCTTTGGAAGGTTTTTCTCCCTTTCGAGCCTCTTTGGAAGCTTTTTCTCCCTTTTGAGCCTCTTTGGAAGGTTTTTCTCTCTCTTTTGAGCCGAGCTTTTATTTCATCGCCGTGCGACGAAGGCGCCTGAGCCGCTACGGAGCCGGGTCCAGCTCTGCTGGAAAACAGCTCAAAGAAACCCCCCAAAAAAAGTTTCTCTCCTTCCATCCCCACCTCATCGTTCCTACAGCAGAGCCAGCAAAAAAAAAAGCCCGGTCTCTTTGAGCCCAGCGACGTTCTCGGCGCGAAGGGGGTTCGTTGGGCAAGTCCTCGTCGGGGCTGGGGGTGGTGGGGGGGGTGGAACCTGCCCCATCCCAGTTCCCTGTTCCCTTCCCTCCACTCCTAGATCTCAACCTGTCCCCGGTTGTGTTTTCAGACGTTAAGAAAGAAAGGTTTTAACGGCTGTGACAGCCCGGAGCCCGACGGCGATGACTCCATAGACCAGAGCCCCTTGATGGAGGATAAATACCGTAAAGGCAGCGAGGATCTGGATATCCTCTTCAAGCGATACGGTGTAAGTACCTGCCCCTTGGCCAAAAAAACCTTCATTATATATTCTTTTCTTTTTTTTTTGTTGTCGTTTTGTTGTTTTCTTCGCTCCCCCCCATCCCTCCCCATCTCCCACCCCCATCCCCGCAACGTAACAGGCGCTGAACAAGAAGCACCGGGAGTGCGAGAGCCCGGAAGGGGATGAAGTGTTTGCGTTGACCCCGCAGACGGAAGAGAAATATAAAAAGATTGATGAGGAGTTTGATAAAATGATGCAGAGTTACCGGCTCGCAGTGAGTAGCTGGTGGCCTGCAGCTCGTCCCCCCCCCTTCCACCCCACCCGGCACCTCAAACCCCAGAGTTGCTTTGGATTTGGGGTTTAGTAGTTTGGTTTCTTGGGGTTTTTTTTTTTGCATGGCTTTGCTTCGGAGCTCGGCTGTTCCTGGGAGACCCAAGTGCCCTCCCTGGATCTTGGAGGGTCCCTCCTGTTTCCCACATTCAGAAGCCAGAACAACCCCTGGGAAAACCATTCCCAGTAGCTCCCATTCCTCAGCAGCGCGGGAGGTGATTGCTGCTCCTCGCTGCGATTACTGCTCCAGGGTCTCTTTTTCTTCCAGCTTTTCCCCCCCAGGATGAGGTTTTTCCCCCCGGTCCAGACCCTGCCACATCCCCATGAACCGGTCCCTCGCATCCCTGTGGGATTCATCCCCACTTTGCCTTATTCCACATGAATCCCCCCCCCCAAATCCAGCAGCTGCTGCCGGTGGCAGAAATCCAGGGAGCTTTTAAGCCCGTGATGCCGGAGCCGTCACCCTGGCCGGGGTGGCATCAGGACAGAGCCGACAGGGATTTGTGTCAGGAGCTGGGAGGAGGGAAGAGGATGGGGAAGCGGGGAGGGCCACGCCACGTTTCAAATTAGCCAGGAGCAGGGACCAGCGACGCGGGCGAGGGATCAGCCCCGAGTCGCCGTGATTAACGCTGCCGGCGACGGAGAGGAGGCTTCTCCTCAAGGGCTGGATGCAGCACGGTGAAAATTCCACCCCCTCCCCAAGAAGAAAAAAAAATAAACCCAGCCTTCTGTGCTTCTCAAGCCCCCACGAGTTGAAATCTTGACTTCTCTTGCCAGTGGGGAATATTTTGCTGACTCAGCAGGGTGAGAGCCGCTGCCCCGGGGACCCAAACGCTGCACCTTGCAGGGGTTGGGGGAGTGTGGGGGGCACAGGGTGAGCCCCCCAAGCTCGGGGAGAGGTGAAGCGAAGCAAGGAGCGGGCGATGGCTGCTGGCAGCTCGGGTTTAGAGCAGGATTAGCTCTTCTGAGACTTGGCTCGGCCTCATCCTCCCTGGGTTCTGTGTCGAGGGGCAGGTTTCCACCCTTCCAAGGCTTGTTTGAGGTGGGGGGGTACAGCCCTGGTGCCCTGCACCAACCTGCCATGCAAAAACAGGTCAAAAAGGCAGCAGAATCGAGGTTTTTTTTTTATTCCCCTGGTGCAAAACCAACCTGAGGAAGCCCGGGGCTGCTCAGCAGCTCTGTTTTTCCACGAAGGGAAGGCTCCCAGCAGGCTCCCATCACCCCCAGGCAGCTGCAAAGGGATAATCTTGTCCCTTAAAACCATTTTGACCGGTGGCATTCAGATGCTGGGCACTTTGTGGTCAGGGTGTAGCATCCAGCTCCCTCCCTCCTTGCTTAAACCCTTGTGCAGCCAGGGCCTGAGTGATGCAGGTGGAAGAAGAAGCTTTTCCCAGTTAACCAGCTCGGTTGGGTTTGGTGTGCGGTGAGAACTAACCAGGCTTCGGGTTAACAACGGCCTCGGCGCTTGGCATCGCTTTGAGCGAAAAGCGGTCGAGGTTTGGCTGCTCTGTGTGTGTGTGTCTGCTCCTTTCCCCTCGAGGTCTTGGCCTTAGGTTGTGGAAATCGTAGGTCGTGGGTTGGTTTGGGTGGGGAGGGACCTTCGGAGCTTGTCTGGTTTGGCTCTGGGCTGAGCAGGGGCATCTGCAAGTAGAGCGGGGCGCTCAGAGCCCCGGGCAACCTCACTTTGGATGGTTCCAGGGATGGGGCAGCGAGCATCGCTCGGGGCAACCTCATCCAGGCTCTGCCCACCCCCAGCACCAACAATTTCTCCCTTCTCTCCGCTCTGAATCCCCCTCTTGGAGCTCAAACCCCTCACCCCTCGGCCCATCCCAACAGCCCCTGCTCAAAACTCCATCCCCAAGCACCCAAAAGCCCCCAGAAGGTCTCCCTGGAGCCTCCTCCTCTCCAGGCTGAACCCTCCCCTCGCTGTGCCTTCCCTGGGTGCCTGGTTTGGAGGCTGGGTGCGGATTAAAAGCAGAGCTCTGCTCTCCGGCTGCCGCATCAACCTCCCGGCTTCACCCCGCCGTCGCTCCAGCCTCTTTCCCTCTCCCTTCCCATCTCCCTGGTGGTTTCCCACCGGTGCTGGGCAAGGGCTGAGCAGAGGGAGGGCTCTACCCCAGCAGCGAGGAGGCTGAGCACATTCCCACTCCTCCCTCCCATCCTCCTCTCTACCCCCAGTTGAAAAATCCCCCGTCGAGAAGCAGATTTTTGGTGGGGAAGGGGCCGCAGGGCAGCGGACTGGTGGTGGAGCCGGTGGGGTCCAAGCTCCGGCATCACCGTGGGTACCATCCTGCTTCTTCAGCCCGGAGCAAATTAAAAGTGGGACTTTAGCAAAGCCTCTGCTTAAAGCCTCTAAGCGGGTGCCTGCTCCTGTTAACGAAGAGCAAATCAGTGACATAAGACAGACGGTGGGATAATCGCGGCGAGTCCGGCTCCGCTGGGGACGCTGGTAGGTGAAGCTGGTCCTCGACCTGCAGCCAAGGATAGGGCTTTAGAGATGCTCCTGCTTCCCTGGGGTCAGCTCCTCCTCCTTCCCAGCAGCTCCTGGAGTTGCCAGGATGGATGCACGTGGAACTGAACGAGCCTTTCCCCGATGCTCGGCCACCAGAAGCTGGTCCCACCTTCCAGCTTTGGGGTGTTTCCAGGAATTGCTCCGTGACCTGCCCGGAAAACTCAGGGTGGGAAAGGGGGGTGGGTTGAAATAAATTCAGCCTGCAAACGAGGTGAAAGCAACTGGTTGCAAAGCTTTGATGTGTCCGAGTGAACTGGTCTTCGCTGGTGGGATCCCAGGGGGCAGGTCAGCGGTGAAATGGGGATTTGGGGAGGGGGACACCGGACTGTCCCCCCCTGCCCCCATCCTCTTCAGCACCGGGGCGTTGCTGCTGCTACAGCTCAGGATCAGAGCCTGCAAAGCCAGGACCCTTCCCCCCTCCTCCCCACCGAAACCCCGGGGCTCCCCATCACCCTCTGCTCTCTGTTCAGTCCGCAGTGCCCGCTCCCAACTTCGCCATGCCCGTGACGGTGCCGGTGACCAACCAGAACACGCTGCAGTTCAGCAACCCGGGCAGCTCCCTGGTGACCCAGTCCCTGGTGACCTCCTCGCTGACGGACCCCCGGCTCCTCTCGCCCCAGCAGCCGACGCTGCAGAGAAACACCGTGTCCCCGGGGCTGCCCCAGAGACCGGCCAGCGCGGGTGAGCGATGCCATCTCCCTTCTCACCCCCTCTACCACCTCCTCATCCTCACTCCAGAGCTTCGCCAAGGTTTGGGGACCCCCCCCTGCTGCCTCCGTGTTGGGAGGGCACAGCAGCAGCCTTGCCCGTGGGTGCTTCGTTCCTACTCTCCTGCCAGAGCTCGATGCCCCCCAGTTTGAGACCGAGGCGCAAACTGGGAGCGACCCTCCCGCCGCAGCCAAGGTCTTCTCGAGAGCCGGGAGCTGTTTTGAGGTTGGGCAGCACAAGGAGCTGAGTCACCCGGCTCCGTTCCCGGGCTCGGGGTGGCAGGGGGGGGGTGGTGG
Organism: Todiramphus chloris collaris; assembly: GCA_025345505.1. Classification (NCBI taxonomy): domain Eukaryota; kingdom Metazoa; phylum Chordata; class Aves; order Coraciiformes; family Alcedinidae; genus Todiramphus; species Todiramphus chloris. Next base: position 229,794 of record JANVCC010000123.1, on the reverse strand, counting down.
GTGCCAACGTCCCGGTGGCACTCCCGGTGGCACGGGGACTGCTGCCTAAAAAGGGCTTCTCTGAGTCGGGCTGCGCCGGTCGCCGTCGGTCGCCGGGCGATTCCTCAACCCCGTTTTCCAGCGGGATCCAGGGATGGCTGCTGGGAGGCAGGTTGGGGGAGAAGAGCCCATCACCCCCCTGTCCCCTGCAGAGGAGGAGGAGGGCACGAGGTCCACCCCGCTCTGCTCTTTGGCTGGTCACAGATGGTCCCGAAAAGTCCCACGGGCTGCGAACGACGGAGCCGGTGACGGTGACCGCCCGGGCATCTGGGTGCTGGGCCCTCAGTTCTGGCCTCTTGAAGCTCCCAGAGCTCCATGAAGGGCTTTGGGAGGAGGCTGGAGGTCTGTTGAGAAGAACTGGGAGGTGCCTCCAGGAGCAGGTTGGGTCAGGGAGAGTAGAAAGAGGTGCCTGGGCTGGGGAGGCAGTAGGAGCCGCGGGCCGAAGCCGGCTCGTTTAATCCTGGCTTGGCTCGGAAGGAACCTTGAAGATCATCTTGTTCCATCCCCCTGCCACCTTGCTCAGAGCCCCATCCAACCTCCCCTGGAAGGACTCCGGGGATGGGGCAGCCACCACCTCTCCGGGCAACCTAGCCCAGGGTCTCCCCACTCTCACATCAAAGAATTTTTTTCCCCAGCCTCTGCTTTCTTCCCGCTCTCTCCGCATGGTCTTGGGGATGCCTCCGAGCGCTCCCGGTCAGACCGAAGCCCCCAGACCCTCCTGGGGCTGCGGGGCTCTCCCTTGCCCCCTCGCAGGCCCCTCTGCTGGAGGAGCAATAACGAGGCTTCGGCGTGAGGCAGAATCTGCTGGAGGTTTGCCCTTCGGAGGGGGAGAATTTCGCGGTCGCGAGCTCCGAGGTGTTCCAAGCCCGGCCATCTGCGTCTCATTCACTCGCTGCCTGGGACGCCGAAGAAATCCTGTTTATAGGAGCCAGGCCCTTGCATGTCAGAAGAGCTCTTTTTTTCTTCTTCTTTTTTTTTTTTTTTCCTTTTTTCCTTTATTCTTTTTTTTTTCCCTAATTTTTTTTTTTTCCCCTCCTGAGCTCGAGAGGAGAGCAGAGCGCGGCCACCTCGTTTCCAAAGCAAGCCCCAGCTTGATGTCCAGGCATTGGATGGTGCAGGGAAAAAAAAAAAGGCAGCTGGGGGGCTTTCTGGGCCTGGGGACAGGGTTGGCATCACTCACCCAAGAAGCTGAGCCCATTTCAGCAACGTGGGCATCGGGGTTTGGGGTGTACGTGGGGTCCCGCATCCTGCTGGGGACTTGGTGGTACGGGGACCTCTGGTTTCGCATCCCCATCCTTTGAAGGGAGGATGCTGCGTTGCCAGGGTTCCAGGGCCAGGCTGCCAGGGTTCCAGGGCCAGGCTGCCAGGGTTTGGGGGTCGCTTTGCCCTTTTTTTTAAGCTGCCAAATATTTTGGGGACCGTCCCCCCCTCTCCCCGATGGTGCTCCCATGTGGGGAGCAGATGCTCGGGTCATCTCTCCATCTCTTCTCCCCTTTTCCAGGGGCTCATTGCAAACAGAGGGGGGGAAAAAAAAAGGTTTGTCTGAGGTTTTTCCCTGTCTGGGGGTGAGAAGGGCTCGGGAGGGGGTGAGAGGTGAGGTTTGGGATGGAGACTCCTCACACCCCTGCCCAGGGCTCCGGGCTGACTGCGGTCGCAGCTCCGGAGCCTCTGTGCCAGGGCTGTGAATAGGTGGCTTTCAGAAATAACCCACTAACAAGGCAGGGGAAGAAAAAAAAAAAACAAACCCCAAACCCTGAAAGACAAAACCCCTTTTAACAGGCGAGGCAGAACCGGGGGTTTTACTGGGGGGATGAGGTGGCCCCTGCGCGGGTTTTCGGTGGTCGGCGTTTCCCTGAGCGGTCGGGACCGCGGGAGGCCCGAGGGTAGCGATGTCCTGGCAGCGCTGGGATGGTTTCCGTTGGGTGTCAGTGTTCCTGGGGGGATACTGGTTCCAGTCCTGCTGCTGGGGTTCTCTTCCCTGGCAGCACTGGCTCCATGTCCACCCCCCCCCCAAAAAAAATGAGGGGTGGGGGGGGGTTGGAATAAAATAGCCGCAGTGTTTTCCAAGCCGCCTCCTTTGGAGCGGCTCCTGTGTCTCCTGGCTCCTTCCCAAAGGAAACGGATCTGCCTGGCTCGTGTTTCCCAACCTGAGCACCAGGAATGCTGCTCCTTTTGCCCAGGGACTTTGTCAACCCCCGCATCGTTCGCCTTCCTCCCTCGTGCTCCCCTTCTTCCTCCTCCATCCCCCCCCCCCCATCCCTGGAAAAATAAGGATGCTCAGCCTGTATCCGAGCATCCCTGACCCCGTCTCTCCCGTTGCTTTGCAGGGGCGATGCTGGGGGGAGACTTGAACAACACGAACGGAGCCTGCCCGAGCCCCGTGGGTGAGTGAGGGGTGGTCTCGCGGGGCACGGGGTCGGTTTGGGGGGGTCGGTCGAGGGTTGGCACCAGTGCCTTTGCTGGGGGCTGCTGGTTTCAGCTTCCCAGACTGGGGCAGGACTGGCCAGGAGCCAGGGGTCTGTACGGTGAGGCTCCAGCCCCACGGCGCAGGGGAAGAGCGTGGCATTCGGTGTCATCCCAGTTAAAACCAAACTGGAGCCTGGGTTCCACCGGTTGCGTGGCCGGGGACCGGTCCAGAGGTGGTTCTGCATCCCCTCGTTCCTGGCACCACGACCGCTCCCGGGGGAAGAAGTTTTTCTCTGTGCCAGGCACCGGGAGAACTTCTCCCTCCGGAGCAAACCCTGCCAGGGGAGCTCGTGGGGTTGACGTCTCCGTGGGGTTGACGTCTCCACGGGGTTGGCATCTCCGTGGGGTTGGCATCTCCGTGGGGTTGACATCTCCGTGGGGTTGACGTCTCCGTGGGGTTGACGTCTCCACGGGGTTGACATCTCCACGGGGTTGACGTCTCCGTGGGGTTGACGTCTCCACGGGGTTGGCGTCTCCACGGGGTTGACATCTCCGTGGGGTTGAATCTCCATGGGTCTGACGTCTCCATGGGGTTGACATCCCTGTGGGGTTGACATCTCCGTGGGGTTGACGTCTCCCTGGGGTTGACGTCTCCATGGGGCTCGGCGTCTCCGTGGGGTTGACGTCTCTGTGGGGTTGACATCTCCATGGGGTTGACATCTCCATGGGGCTTGGCGTCTCTGTGGGGCTCGAGGTGAAGCTTCACCTCTCCTTCGTAGCCGCCACGTCCCGTGGCCCCCCGGCCTCCTTGGCGCCCCCTTCCCCTCCCCCGGCCGCCCCCACGTCAGCTGTCGGGAGCAGCCGAGGAGCTGGGAGCTTGGCAGGGCCCGTGAATGTCACCATTGACGTCACCGGAGCATTCCCGGCGTTCCTGCCGCCGCCGCCGCTGCGGGGAACGGGCACCAGGAGCAGGGACAGCCCGGCCGTGGCCGGCCACGGAACCCCGCTGGCCACGGAACCCGGCCACCCCCGGGGCTCCCTGTGGCCACCACGGGAAGCGAACGTGGCTCCGGAACCGAGCTCGTGGCTTTTGGATACCTGGGATGTCTCTTCCTCCTCCTCCTCTTTCTCCTCCTCCTCCTCCTCCTCCTCCTCCTCCTCCTCCTCCTCCCTTGCAAGCTCTGCAGCACTGAGCCATCACCTGCTGCCTCTGAGTCATCAGCCTGGCCGCATCCTGCCGCGATGCTGGCTCCAGCTCCACCTCCTGCCCGCTCCCCGTCGCCTGCACCAGCCCCTGGGGGTGGGAAGCACCTCGCCCACCCTGCCCGCCCCGTTCTGGGGGGGCACAGGGGTGCTGTGTGGCTTTTGGATGCCTTTTTGGGGGAGTCAGGGTTTATCCCAGAATCCCAAGGGGAGCGCAGCCCTTCTCTCTCGTCAGCATCCCTGGTGGGCAGCACCCTCGGCACCCCTGGTGGGCTGCACCCATGATGGGCAGCACCCTCAGCACCCCCCACACCCTTGATGGGCAGCATCCCTGATGGGCAGCACCCTCAGTACCCATGATGGGGAGCACTCCTGATGGGGACCATCCCCAGCACCCCTGATGAGGACCATCCCCAGCACCCATGATTGAGAGCACCCCAGCACCACTGATGGGGACCATCCCCAGCACCCCTGGTGGGGAGCAGCCATGATGAGGACCACCCCCAGCACCCCTGATGGGGAGCATCCCCAGCACCCATCTCGGGCAGCAC
>JANVCC010000123.1:197063-207413 GCA_025345505.1 Todiramphus chloris collaris | reverse complement strand
TTTTTCAGGTCCTTGATGAGTTTTGTAGGTTCTTGATGAGTTTTGAAGGTCTTTGATGAGTTTTGTAGGTCCTTGATGAGTTTTGTAGGTCCTCGATGATCTTTGTAGCTCCTTGATGATCTTTGTAGCTCCTTGACAAAACGATAACGCCCGGTATAAATCTTTAATCAGAACACGGAGGGGTTTTTTTCTTCCCCCCCCTCCTCGGAGCCCACGCTGCAGGAGGCAAATCAAAAGCAAGCGGACTAAATTATTCATCGGGAATCCAGCTCTGCGTTCCCGACGCGGGAGGCTCGGCGGCGGAGTTTGGGAGCGAGCGGCCGGCTCCGGGTTATTAATATGCACTCCGAGGAGTCGAGCGCCGATTCAGCTAGGAATCCACCCCCCTATTGCTATTATTCTGGCTATTTTCCCATTATTATTGCTGTTATTAGTATTATTAGTAGTATTTTAGTAGTATTATTGCTGTTTCTAGCATTATTATTGCTATTTTTAGCATTATTATTGCTATTTCTAGTAAAATCATTGCTAATTTTAGTATTATTATTGCTATTTCTAGTAAAATTATTGCTAATTTTAGTATTATTCTTGCTAATTTTAGTATTCTTGCTATTTTTAGTATTATTCTTGCTATTTTTAGTATTATTCTTGCTATTATTAGTAATATCGTTACCATTTTAAGTCTCGTTGCTACTCATATTAGTAATATTATCACTAATTTTAGTCGTTGTTACTATTATTTGTAGTAATATCATCAGTTTTCGTCTTGATGTTACTATTAGTAGTAATATTACTGCCATTTTTATTCTTATTATGACTATTATTAGTAATATTATTACCCTTTTTTGGTCTTGTTGTTACTGTTATTAGTAACATTAGTATCAGTTTGGTCTTATTATGACTGTTATTAGCAATATTATTACCATTTTTGTCTTATTATGACTATTATCAGTAACATTATTACTACTTTTAGTCTTATTTTTACTATTATTAGTAACATTATTACCATTTTGGTCTTTTTATGACTATTATCAGTAACATTATTGCTATTTTTCCCCCTATTGTTGCTATTATTAGTAACATTATTACCATCTTTGTCTTATTATGGCTATTATCAGTAATATTATGACTGTTATCAGTAAAATTATGACTATTACCAGTAATAATATTCCTATTTTTAGTTTTGTTGTTACTACTATTAGTAACATTAGTACCATTTTGGACTTATTATGGCTATTATCATTAATATTATTACTAATTTTCGTCCTGTTGTTACTACTATTAGTAACATTAGTACCATTTTTGTCTTATTATGACTGTTATTAGCAATATTTTTACCATTTTTGTCTTATTATTACTATTATTAGCACCATTATTACTATTTTAGTCTTATTATTGCTATTATTGGTAACATTATTGTTTTAATATCATTACTGCTGTTATTAGTAACACTGTCACCATTTTTCTTATTGTTAGTATCAATAGTAATATCATTAGTATTATTAGTATCATCATTAGTATTATTAGTATCAGCGATAGTATTATTAGTAACATTATTGCTATTATTAGCAATATTATTACTATTATTAGCAATATTATTACCATTACTAGCATCATTATTACTATTATTAGCATCATTATTACTATTGTTATCAATATTATTGCTATTATTAGCATCATTCTTACTATTATTAGCATCATTATTGCTATTATTAGCATTATTATTACTATTATTAGCAACGTTGTTACCATTTCTAGTCGCATTGTTGCTAACTTTAGCAACACCATTACTAATTTAGTATTTTTGTTGCTATTTTCAATAGCATCGGTGCTATTTTAGCATTATTATCACCATTATTAGTACTAATATTGTTATTATCATCACCGGCGTGATCAGTATTATCACCTGAGGAATGCTTGGGCCTATCTACTGATAAGCACCTGCCATCGTTCCGCCTCATTAGTGGAAGCAAAACCCCTTTTTCTTGGGGCTTTTCGGTTGGGTTTTGGGGGTCGAGCGTTTTAATTTATATTAATTTTTATTATTAATATTATTAATATTATTGATATTATTATTAATATTATTATTTTTATTATTCTCTTGGAGTCACGCTCCATGGCACAACCTGTATTAAAAAAAAGAAACCCACACAACCTCCCTTTTCCCATAAAAACCCCTAAAAAATACACTTTAAAGCCATCGAAACCAATCAGGTCGAGACCTCACCGTTACCCCCCCCCCCAACCCCCAGTCCATCCTTGAAAGGCAAAGCCAGTGAAGGATTTTCCCCGAAAATAATGGATCATTTTCCCATTTCCCCCCGCGATGCGAGGATTAATAACTAATCCCATCAAAGGACATCTGCTTAGATTGTTCCTTGGCAGGGAAAGTAAATAGAGCCTTTTAGTCTGTAGACCTAAACTCCTCCGAGGTTATTGTGCCGAGGGAACCTCCTACGAGCCGCCCGCTTTCTCTCCCGCTCCCGCTGGGAATAACCCCGGAGGGAGAAAGCAAACTTTGCCGCTCCCCGGGGCGGAAAGGTTACGTTGGGAGAATGGAGACTTTTTATGAGCGGATGGGGAAAGTGGAGACCCTCACCCTCTCCTGAGGTTCTGCTCGAGCTGGTGATGCTGCAGCCCCCTCCCCAAAAAAAAAAGCCCGTTCACTTGCCGTTGTCCCCCAAGATTTTGGGGAGGGGACGACGCGGCTTCGCTCGGCTGAAAGCGTCTCCCCCTCTTTACCTGCCGCTCGGGATCGGGGGTTCAACGGAAAGGGTGGGGGGAATCGAGGCTGAAATCGAGGATGGGAGAAGAAAGGTTGGTTTGGTGGGGTGAGGGGTGGATGGGGCTGCACCCAACGCCGCAGCCCGGGGAGGGTGGGGGAGTGGGGACGGGGGTGGCACGGGGTGAAAGGCCTGGGAAAAAGCAGGAGCCGCACGGTCATCAAATAATGGTCATCAAATAACGGGCGTCAAATAACGGGCGTCAAATAATGGTCATCAAATAACGGTCATCAAATAATGGTCATCAAGTAATGGTCATCAAATAATGGTCATCAAATAACGGGCGTCAAATAATGGTCATCAAATAATGGTCATCAAGTAATGGTCATCAAATAATGGTCATCAAATAACGGGCGTCAATTAATGGTCATCAAATAATGGTCATCAAATAACGAGCATCAGATAACGGTCATCAAATAACGGTCATCAAATAATGGTCATCAAATAACGGTCGTCAAATAACGGTCGTCAAATAATGGTCGTCAAATAACGGGCGTCAAATAATGGTCATCAAATAATGGTCATCAAATAATGGTCATCAAATAATGGTCCATCATCATCCAACCTGAGGTTTCCATCACCTCCTCGCAACAAAACCCACATCTTGAAGGCCGGAGACTTCCCAAAAGCAGCCCTGGCCAGGAAGGGCTACTCCAAAAGCCGAGCGAATGACCCCAAAAGCTTCAGAGCCTCTTCCCTCTGCCCACGAGCTGCTCTCTGGAGATCTTCCCGGGACAGAAAGACCCTCCCCAAAAAGGAGGCATCCCCCCCATACCCCAGCCCGGGGTCACAGCGGGGAAGGTGGCAACGGAGCCGAGCTCTCCCTTTCCTCGTGCTCGGGGTGGAAACTGCCACCGGGCTCCGGTGCCAGGCGGTTGGAGGGCTGCACGTCGTAAGCATTTCAGAGCAGCTAAAATTAGCCTTTCCCCCCCCCTCTTCCCTCCCAGAACGTGGCTGAGCGGCTCATCCACCAACACCAGCTGTGGGGGTTTTTTTATCTCTTTTATTTTAATTTATTTATTTTTTTTTCCTTCCCTCTCGCTTTGGAAAAAACTCCCTCGGAGATAACGGACAAAAAAGCAACGCCGCGCCGCCCTCTCCTCGGCGAGCATCAACTACGAGAGGAATAACAAATCCCCCAAACCCAGACCCTGCTCTGGGGCTATTGAGGGGAGAGCTTTCCCAAATCCAACTGGAAACCAGTCCCGGGCGACCTTTCGCCACGCTGGGAAACCGGTCCCGCTGTGCCCACCCTCCCGAGCCCGCGGCCCCGATGCCGGCTCCGAGCTCCGGGCGAAGGGAACAATTTGCAGGCAGAGCCAGTGGGAGTTCAAAAGGAGCAATAGTGAATTAAACGATGGCAATTTCCCTTATTTTCTGCCGCTTAAAGGTGCACGCTGGGAATGTTTAAAGATCCTTGTTATCCCCTTCAATACCTAGCGAAGGTTTTTTTAACGAGCAGGGCTGTAATCAGGCCGCGTTCGTGCCAGGCATCTCTTACTAACAAACCCCATTCTCCAAAAGAGCCGGAGTTGTCCAGATCAAAGCCCTTTGAAGCAGAAGAAAAGGCACCTGCTGGACCGGGGGGCTTGGGGCAGCTGCACCAGCCGGGGTGGGTGCCGGGGGGACACTTTACCCACTTTTCCCGAGACAAAACAGAGCTTCCCTCCAGGAGAGGGGATTTTTGTGTTTGGGTTGATTTTTTTTTTTTGTGTTCTAGGATTGGTTTTTTTTCTTTTACTGTTTGAGTTCTTTTTTTGCTGTTGGTTTTTGGGTTTGGGGTTTTTTTTCCCCCCCCTACTGATGCAGGGATGAGCTGAAAGTGAGGAAAACGTCACATCTGAGGCCAAAACCGATCGGATAGAACTGAGTTGGCTGTGGGTTTGGGCTCCCCTCAGAAGCACCCGAGTTACGCGGGTGCTTTTGAAGGCATCTAGCCACGGTTTGGCCTTTTGGCCACCAAAAGTGGCTTTTGAGCTGTTAAAAATCTTCATCTCGGGTAGGAAATACTCGCTGGGGAGAGGCAGGAGGAAGGCACGAGGCTTTCCAGCCTGGGGAAGAAGAGTTTGGTTCCTTGTGGATGCGGGTGCCCGGTGGGTGCCTTGCTTGGGGAGGGAGCAACGGGTGTGGGTGCCCAGGAAGGTGGCTATGGGTGCCCAGGAAGGTGGCTGTGGGTGCCCAGGAGGGTGGCAGCGGGTGCCCGGGATGGATTCTGCAGGCAGGCAGCAGTTCCCTCTACACGACTGGCACATCCCTACGGGCCAGGTGACGGACAGCTCCAAAGCTTCTCCTCTACTGTCCTTCAGCGCGCAACCGCTCGCTTCCAAACGCATCTTTTGTTGGAATGTTCTTTGTCTGGGGGATGCCGGAGCGGTGGCACCGTGGGGCCCAGGCGGCAGCAGAAATGCCCAGCGAGCGCAGCAGCTTCCAGGGAAGTGCAACACACAGGGATGCTGGGTTTTTTTTATCACCAAGACAAAGACATTTCCTTCTAAATCCCCCAGCTCCAGCTCTTGCTCCCTATCCCCAAACCTACGGGTCGCTGACCTGCTCGGCCACCTGCAACCCAAGTGTTGATGTGAGTGGGGAGAATTTTGGGCAAAAATCCACATCCCAGCATCACGCGGAAGCAGCCGTAAGGCCCTTGAGAGGCAGCGGTTGTTGCACGGCCGTGGTTTATAGAAAATAAGCACACGTGTGCATGCACATCTCAGCACAAACCCTTAAAAAGCCAAAAAAATCTTCTTTGAACCATACGTGGCATTTCTTAAAGAGCTCAAACATCTCCTGAGCGGAGCCTCTCTGAGCTGGCAGGTGAAAAAATGAAGGAATTTCCTTTCAATAATCCCACCAGGGAAGATGTGGATGGTTCTTTAACAGGGCCCTGCGGGGTCTCCGCACCCCGCAAAGACATCACGGCCTCGGAGGTGCTCTCTGGTGTCCAGCACCCATCAGCGAGCCAAAGGCTCACCCATTTCTTGTCCTCCAGCAGGGAAAGGCTGCGGGGCTGAGCCTTTTTGAGGTGCCGATTTTGTTCCTCCACCTCACAGAGAACATCGGAGCCATCCCGTGTGGAGGGAGCTTGGAGCTGGGTGGCTGGAGACGGTGCGTGCACGCGTGAGGCTGTAGGTGAACCAGACCTTGCACGCGCGTTATGTGCGTGGCACGCGTGCCTTGCACGCTTGCAGCCCGCACGTGGTACACGCGCCCCGCGTGCAGGCTCGCTTGCTGCGCGCTTGTAAGGAATATACGTGACGGGGCACGCGCGTATAGGGTATATACAACCCTCAAAGGGTTTCTGGACAGTTTTGGGGGTGCTGCTGGTGAATACCCCCCCAGACACCTTGCAGCAGGCACCCCCTTCTCCGCAGCTCCCCGATGTGCGTGGTCTGACCTGAGCCGGGGGCTGCGGGTGGGGAAGGGGCTGGGGCTCGGGGGAGGCAGAGCCTGGACCCACCAGGTTGCAGAACCTTGCAAAGACCCCTCAAATAAAACTGGGGGATTTTGGGGGGGGGTTGCTGCACGCTGGTGGGGTGCTCGGGGTGGAGGGGACCCCTCAGCCCCCCAACACCCTCTCCCCAAGCGTGGCACATGCCTTGTGCTCTGCAAAGCAGGGCTCGTTCCCGGGTGGAATTGGGGGGTTGCTTTGGGTTGTTGGGGGGTTTTATGGCATTATCTCAACAAGTGGGTTTTTTTTTTTTTTTTAACTAGGGCTGGGGGCGGGGTGGCCCTGCGGGGGGGCGGAGGGCTCTGGGCTCTTCCGCGGCTCCCGCTGCGCGCAACTACCGCGGAGCTGGCGGGGGGGGGGGGGGGGGCGGGAATCCCCCCCGGGTCCCCTCCCCGCCTGCCTCCCCGGGAAACCGACAGCCAAAAATCCCGGTTTTCCGAGGTGAAAAATCCTCTTGGATCATCTGAGATGAAACCCCTACCCTCCCTCCACCGCCGCCTGGAATTTTGTCTCCCATCGTACGCTTGCTTAAAAAAAAAATATATATATATTTAAGTTTAAACCGCCTGTTTTCCTTCACTAACGCCCCTTGAGCCGCCCGTACGGCGAGTGAATGACGCGGGGAAAAAAAATAAACGCGAGCTGAGACGGGTACAAAACTCCCGGGCTGGAGGCAACTGGAGGAGCCAACGTTTCCTCAGTGATTGCAGAGGTAATTCCGAAAGGGGGAAAAAAAAAAACCCCGACAACAAAACCCACCCCAAACCTGGGATGAATTTCTCTCTCTCTTCCCTCCAACCTCTCTCCTCTTGGAAGTTCGAATGAAGAGAAAATCAAGCAGAGCTTTGTGACCCTAAAATTGGATGGTGGGGCAGGTCCGGGGGCACATCCAGCGGCACCTGAGCTGCGGCTGAAGGGAGGAGTCGGCACCTTGTGATCTTCTGCTTTGGGATAAGGAAGGGGGAAGAAAGAAAAAGAAAAGAAATTTAAAAAAAAAACCCCACAAATTCCACTGTTTTGTTTTTTTTTTTTAAGGCTAATCAGGTGGGCGAAGCCGCCGTCCTCTCTCGCGGGTGATGCCAGAGCCTCTCGGGTCTCGAGTGTTTTTTTTTTTAGTAGGGAAAACGGCTTCATCTCGTTGGTCGCCGGGAACTGCGGATTTGCCAAGAGAGAGGGGGGAGCGAGAAGGAAAAGGATTTTTCAATGTTGTGCGGGTTTGTTGGTTGGTTTGTTTGATTGTTTGCTGGGGTTTTCTTTTTTTTCGTTGGTTTTTTGGGTTGGCTTGGTTTGGTTTGGTTCATTTATTAAATTATGTATTTATTTCCAGCGCTCTCCGCCTCTCGAAACTCACAGGAGGTTTGGAGAAACCGGCGGTTTAATTCCCCAAATAGAAATAATAAGAAATCAAAACACAAACTGTGGTGATGCCCGGGGTGAAGGACGGTCCCTTAGCCTGTCGCCGTGCGGGTTGGTTCCCATCGCTGGCCGGTCCCAGTAAAGAAATGAATGAATGGGAGGGGAAAAAAAAAAAAAAAAAAACCCAACATAAAAAACCCAGAAGAAAATACTAATAAATCCTGGTAGCTCAGGAATTAATGAGGGATGGGGCAGAGGAATGCGGGGAGCAGCGACCCGGCCGGCTCTGGGAAAAGCGGCTCAGTCGCCGAGCTGCGAATGCAACCGCTGAAAAGGGCTTTTCCCAATTAAAAAAGGGAAAAAACAAAAGGAAAATCAAAGGGGGAAAAAAAAAAAAAAAAAAAAAAGAAAAAAAAAACCAAAAGGAGAAGAAAAAGAAAGAAAGGAAGAAATTAAGAAATAAAGGAAAGAAACCCCTGCAATTACCTCTTTCCCCGCGTCTGTTGCGCTCGCCCGCGGGCGAGGAGCGGGGATAAGCGGGGCTCCGGTGCCCGGTGCTGGCCGGGCTTGCGGGGATGTTCCCCCGAGGCTGGGCCGGTGCCACCCCCCTAGGGCACTTTTGCTCACTTTGGGTGTTTTTAGATATATTTTTTATTCTTCCAAGCAATCCCTAAACCACGCTTAGCGGAAGGAATCGATTCCCGATTCCAGTTCATCACCATTACCTTGGGCGTTTGGAGAGAGGGAATGTTGTTTATTGGAGGGGGGGGGAAGGAAAATAAAATCCAAAGTAAGGAAGAAAAATCCGGCTTGAAATAAGGGTTATTCTTCTTTAATAAACCGTGCTTAGGGTTTGTGGAAGGAGGAAAAGAAAGGCATTTCCCAAACAGAGCGGGGAAAGCGCAGAGCCGGGTTTTAACTCCATAAAATGCCACTTTGGGAGCCGCTGCCAGTGTCCCCCCCCCCACCCCCCTCCTCTTCCGATGGAACCCTGGGTGGGGGGACCCCCTTCCTGCCTTGCTCCCGTGATGACCCCCCCCCCAGGTTTTGATCAGCATTCAGTAAATGCCAGCGGGACTTTGCTCCTAATCTGCGCTTATTAAGCAAAAAAAAAAAAAACTAAAAACACAATCCGACGACGCTTATAAAATTCAGGTGACTCTTTCTGGCAAGAAGGGAACCCTCGATCGAGAGGCTGCGCCGGAAAAAAAATCACCGGGTTAGGGTGGGTTATTTTTCAAATAAAAGGGAGAAACTCAGGGGTTACCTTTAAAATACTCTGTGCGGGGCCGGTCCCCGCACCGGGGCTGGAGCGATTCCCCTCCACGTTACCCCGAATTAACGGGTTATTTCCCACGGGAATGGCTGGGGACAGAGCTCGGGTTTTAGGGGGGGGACTCCTCGGGGAGCGAAGGAGCCCGGCGGGGCTGTGCTGCTGGCCCAGACTTTATTTCAAAGGGAGGGAATTTTCGGTTTTATTTTAGTTAAGGAGCAGGATCCGGACGTTCGTGTCTGCGCGTTCCCAGCTCTTTGTGCGCCGGCCGCTGCTTTTTAAAACCACCCCAACACCCGCAAAATAACCCTGGGGTTCGCCCCTTCCCCCACGTTCCCCCTCCCCAGTCTCACCCCGGTTCCCAGCCCCAACCCCAACCCTGCTGCGGGTTTTCTCTCGCTGCCTCTCAAACCTTCCTCGCCTGCCTGGCTGCGGAGAGAGGTTGCCATATTTGCATATATGGTAATGAGCTCCTAATTGCCAGCCTCGCTCTAGCTTTGCTGATCGATTTCGAGCAATACATAGGTTAAGGAAGCCTGGAAAAATCGCGGCTCCCCCTCAACCCCCCTCCCCACCTCCTCCTTTCCCAGTTCCATCCCCCCCTTCCGATGGAGCCGGCCCCACATTTGCATCGCAACTTTTTTTTTTTTCCCCAGGTTTTTTTTTTCTTTCGGATTTTTTTTTTTTTTTTTAAATATAACACGTATACTTTACGTATAGGCTACGTGGAGGCTCCTCGGCCGCTCCTATATATCCTTACGCCGGGCTCGGCCCCCTCTCCTCCGGCAGCCGCTCCGGCCTCGGGGCCGCCGCGAAGCCCCCGCGGAGGTTGCGGGGGGAGTCGGGGGGGGATGCAGGTGAGGGCAGGGCAGGGAGGAAGGGCAGGGCAGGCAAGGGAAGGGAAGGAAAGAAGGAAGGAGAGCTGGGGAGTGCAGCGGGCAGGGAGACGGGCAGGCAGGTGAGGGCAGGGATGGGACGGGAAGGGCAGGCAGGTGAGTGCGGGAAGGGATGCGGGTAGGGAAGTGCGGGAAGGGATGCGGGCAGGGCAGTGCGGGCAAGGATGCGGGCAGGGAAATGAAGGCAGGGAAAGCGGTGCGGGCAGCGGAGGCAGGAACCGAGCTCATCCCCCCACCGACAGCCGCCCCGAGGTGGGATGAAGGAATCGGGGATAACCCCCGCGGGAAGAGGAGGCGGCCAGGCCGGGGACACCCCCACCCTCCCCGCATCCCTCCCCTCATCCTCCCTCCCGGCCCGGTAAGCATCGTTGCCTCCCGCCCCGTGCTCGTCGCGGGCCGGGTCGGGGCGCGGAGCCCCGCGGAGCCCCCGCGGAGCCCCCGCGTGCCGCGCTGGGCCGGCCCCGCAGCCGAACAGACAATGTGAGACTCGACGGAACAAAAGCCGCGGGGCTTGGGTTGCTGAACACGTCCGAGGCCAGACGAGCCGCGCAATTTATTGGACTTGGTGAGAAAATGATAATAAAAAAAAAAAAA
>JANVCC010000123.1:180812-194555 GCA_025345505.1 Todiramphus chloris collaris | reverse complement strand
GGGTGATGGGTGGCGGTGATGCGCGTGTGCGCGCCGCCGCCGCCGGCCCCTCCCCCGCCCATTGATGAACTGATAGGCGCTGCAGAGGGGTGGGAGTCAGGGCAGGTGACGTCAGGAGGGGTTGAGCCAATGAGGGGCGGCGGCGAGGGCCGGGAGTGTGAAAGCATGAATGAAAAGTGCCGCGCGCCGCTCCCCCCGGCGCAGAGGCTGCGGGCAGCGGCGGGCAGCAGGTAGGAGCCGTGCCGGGCAGAGCTGTGCCGAGCCTCCGGGCGGGCCCCGGCCCCGCGCTACCTGCGCGGTGCTCCGCGGGAAATGCGCGGAAGAGAGGCGGGGAGGAAGGAGGGAAGCGAGGCCCCGAGCATCCCCGCAACGGAGCCCCGAGCATCCCCGCAACGGGGCCGTACCGGCCCCGGAGGAAGGAGGGATGGAGCAGGGCAGGTCTTCTTGCGGAGGAAAGGGATGCAGGTGGAGGCAGGAGGGAGGAACGCGGGGCTCTCGGAGGAAGGATGGAGGGATGCGGGTTCCTCCCCTGAAGAATGGAGGGATGCGGGGTGTCCCTGAAGGGTGGGAAGGGTGCAGGGATGCAGGTTCCCTCCCCGGAGAAAGGAAGGGTGGAGGGACGCAGGTCACCCCGAGGAAGGAGAGGGATACGGGTGTCGTCGTCCCCCTCCCCGGAGGGAAGGAAGGAAGGATGGAAGGATGCAGAGCCCCGAAGGAAGGACGGAGGGATGCGGGTTCCCCGCGAAAGAAAAAAGGACGGGGGGGATGCGGGTCCCCGCAAGGAAGGCGAGGGCTGCGGGGAAAGGAAGGCGAAGGCTGCGGTTCCCCCCTCCGGGAGGAAAGCAGCGGGGCCCCCCCCCTGAAGAAGAGGAGGGCTGCGGGTCCGTGCGCGGGGTGCGGGTCCCTGCGCGCAGGGCCGGGGTCCTGAGCTGCGAGCGGGAGTCGCTCCCTCCCTTCTTTCCTCCCTTCCCTCCCTTCTTTCCTCCCTTCCCTCCCTTCTTTCCTCCCTTTCATCATTTCCTCCGTGTTTTCTGTGTTTATTCATCGCTTCTGTTCCCCCAGATCTTGGCCGAATCCAAAGCATCACAAGTTATTATTTATTTTAAGCGGCAGGTTGTTTTATTTAATTTATTTCTTATTATTATTATTATTCTTATCATCATTTCCCGGTCATTTTGTTTAGAGAGCGTTAAACGCTTTTATGGGTGGGGAAACGTCCTTTTGGTCTTTTCCCGCATATTTTAAGTTGCGAGCGCAAATTATATTTGCTTTGATTATTACCCCTTCGAATGCATTAATTTGGTGGTTATTAAAAATAATGCGGGCTTAATTCTCAGCACCTGCAGAACATCATTTGGTTTGCAAATTGAAACCAATTGAAACTCGGCAGAAAAGAGGCTGCTCCTGTGTGGGTTAATGCTGCTCAAAAATTGTATTTTCGAGGGGCCTGATCCTGCCTGTCCCACTGGTGCTGAGAAGGGCTTCGCCCTGGGCTCGCGGGGTTGCAGGGACAGGGCCACCCTGGGCTGGTATGATGGATCTCGCTGCTAATATTTGCATCTCTTTTATTCTTCTTCTTCTTTTATTTATTTATGTTATTTTTTTTTTTATTCGTTTTCCTCCCTCGTTCCTTCCTTAAAAGCCAAGTGCCCCCGTCCCCAACCCCCTCCCCTCCCACCCCGGAGAAGAAGAGGTTGGCTTTTTCCTGCTAAATGCTGTAGACTTCAGGGGTTGGTTGTTATCTTTGGTTATCTAGCTGTATGAGTGGTGTCAATTCTTCATAAAGCTAGATAACCGAAAGTAAAAATAACCCCATTACACGCCTGAGGAGGATGTGGAGAAGAAAGGAAATTCATCAAAAGGAAGAGGAGGAAAAGGAAAAAAAAAAAAAGAAAGGGGAAAAGGAAAAAAAAAAAAAGGAAAGAAAATAAAAGAAAAAGGGGAAAAAAAAAAAACCTGGGGCAAAAAAAAAAAAAAAAATTTTTAAGATTGGAATTAAAACCTGAGGTAGGATTTTTTTTTAATGGTTTTTTTTTCCCCTATTTTAATTTTTTTTTTTTTTTAAGAACCTCTTTGCCTCCCATGATTTTAAGCAATTTTCCTGCTTCTGTGCACGGGAAGGAAACGTCTGCCTTGCGAAAGGCAAGGATGTTGCCGCTCTCCCCTCGGCTGCTAACGGTAATTGAATTAACAAAGTAAAACTTCCAATCAGATTATGAATTAGTTAAGTCCAGGACCCAGGCTCCAGCTCAAGGATGAACTTTTCCTGGCGTAAGCAGTCGTAGAGCATCAGAGAATCCATAAATCAATACAGATTACAGTGCTGGATTATCTGTTTAATAAAGCAGCGACGGAGCGATGTTTATTAATGGGTGCTTTGCAAATACGAGCGCTGGGTTCTTTTCCTTTTCTTTTGTTTTAATTTTCTTTCCCCCCACCCCTCTCCCCTTCTCTGCCTGTTATATGTTTAATTTTCTTCCCTGACAGATCTAACTTGATATCGGGATTGGAAAGAAGGATTTGGTGATTTGGAAAATGTCTTCTTGCTCTTTTCTTTGTTTTTTTGTGGGATTTTTTTTTTCCTTCCCTCTATGCAAACATTTTCTTTTCTTCTTTTTTTTTTTATTATTTTTGTCTATGAGTATTTCTTTTCATAAACTCAGCATTCCAAGACTGGGGATTTAAAAAAAACAAAAGGAAAGAAAAAAAAAAAAAATCTATATTATCAAACTTGTCTTTGAAACAGCGGGAGACTAATTGGGCAACTTGATTTTTTTTTTTTGGGTATCATTTATCCTCTCTGCAAATTCCTGCTGGTCCTTGCCCCATTTCACTGGATTTTATGTCAACCTCTTCCTTATAGAAACTGAGATGTTGATATTATTATTATTATTATTATTATTATTATTATTATTATTATTTCCCCTGCTCTACTTGAGAAGGGAATTTTGGGTCAAAGAGGTGCAACTGGCTGCTTCCCACTTGCTCTGAATGGTCAGACTGGTTGCCTTAAATGCCACCTGCACAGCACAGCGCCCTATTTGGGAAGGTGTCTCTGGCGTTGCTTAGAAGAACGCAAAGATCTTGCGATGGGTTTAGATAATGGTGAGTCTGAGGGGGTGAGTGTGTGTGTGGGGGGGGGGGGGGGGGAAGATTTTACAACAATAAAGAACAAATTAGGGGTGACAGCACCTGAGGTAATTTTGGAAAGGAGCAATTAGAGCATTGCAACTTTGAGAACCCTTTTGGGAGAGGCGTAGTAAAAAGGGGTGACTTTTTGCCCGGTGCTGGACCCGCTCGTTTAGCTCGAGTGCTCATTGGGATCTTTCAGAAAAGACAAAACAAACCCAAAAAAACAGAGCAAAATTGACCCTGGTACCTTGTCCCAAGACAGGCTCGGTTCTGGGTGTCTTGTGAAGGTTTTATCCTGTTCAATGATTCAATTAATAAACGAGATATTTCTCCCCCCACACCTCCTTGCCCATGGCCCTGTAATTCAGAAGAATTTAGCGCGTGTGTTGAGTCCCTACCACGAGCTGCTTGGGGAAAGCTTGAGGAGAACCTTCCTCCTGGAGGAACCTTCCCTTGGAGGTTCACCGAGGTGCTGCTATTGTTCCTGGTGCTGTTCCTGCAGCCCACGCTGGAGGTGGCAGGGACCTTGGGAAGATTTACCAGCTTTTATTTTATTCGCTGGGTTTTTTTTTTTGCTTTTCTACCCCTCCTCCCTTGGGTGAGGGCAAAGTGCTGCTCTTCTGGCTCGGTGGCTTGTCCCCAGCTGGAGTGGGACATTGCAGAGGACAGGGCAACAGAGAAATAGGTCTAGAAAGCATCCGAGTGTTGGGTCATGGACAGGGAGAGTGGATCCATCATGGGAGAGGACAGAGGATCCTCCTTGGAAGGGGAAGCAGCATCCTCCACGGACGCTTCCACCCTGAGTGTCTTCTAGGATGAAGCTGGACACCCTTTGCTTTGGTGGCACCAGGCTGTCGCCACACGGAGCTCTTCTTCATCTCTCCAAGGCAGACTGAGCTGGGAAGTAAGAGGTCACTGGTTGAGCTGGTGCCTGCCAGGCTCACGTACTGGGATGTGTCTGTGGAGGACACCGACGTTGAGCGGTGACCTCCGAAGTCCTCGTGCAAAAGGGTGCGGTGGCTCGTGCTGGGGCCGAGGGACTTTTATTCCTTGGTGAGCTGCCATGTGCCATCCACCATTGGCCAGTGTTTTCATTTGAGGAGGGGGGTGGGGGGGGAAAAAACCCGCCTTTTGTCCAATCAGGGACCGGAAGCGATGCTGTCTGATCATCTTTTGGTGTTCCTGGGTGACCAATCATGGCCTGTGAGGGGCCAAGGCGGCACTGCCATAGGCTGATGTTTGATGGTGTCATTTGCTTGGGTATAACAAAGGCACTGGCAGGAACGAGGGGATGCCAACTGGGAGCCTTGTGTGTAGTGGGCCAGGTCCAGGGGCAGGAGGTGCCCATGCTGGTCAGTGATGGAGGGGTCAGGTTTGAACCCTACCATGCCAGAGCTGGCTCTCTGGAGCTTGTGCAACTCATTCCCTGCAGCAAAAAGCCCCCCTAAATGTGACACCCCCCTCCTTCCCCCCCAATCCACTCAGGGACATGGTGGCACCGTGGGGCTAAAGCATCTCCACGTCTTCTCCCATTCCTTTGTGCTCCCAGCCTGGCAGGGTGACTGGGGACTGGTTTCACCCCACGGGCCGCTCTTCGGTAGGGACAGAGAGTGTGCTGGACCCTGGGGTGGGGGTCTCGGCGCCGCGAGCTGCGTCGCAGCACCCAGGGGTGCTGCTGGCTCGGGTCGAGCTGAGATTTCTTTAAAATCCAGATTTTTGTTGCAGCGGGTGACGGTTCCGAAGGCCTGTGGGAACACGAACTGGAATAGTCTTGCAAACAGCTGGGTTTTTTATTATTATTATTATTATTTATTTATTTTCCCTCCCCCTTTTCTCTCCCCGAGTCCGGGAGCCCGGTGTGTTGGCGTGACGTTGATCCAAATTGCAGTTTACATGTGGCCGTTTAAGCTTCCTTGGACACTGTGATTTGACTGGTTAACACTCAGCACTGTCTATTCCGCTCTCCCTTCTGGCTACATAACCACCAGAGACGTTAATAGGAGATCCACTCGCGTGCTCTGCAGTGAGAGATTAGCTCTCCACGTTCTTTTCCGTGCTTAGAAGCAGCGTGTTTGGAGGAATTAAAAAAAAAAAAAAAAAAAAAAAGAAAATATAGAGCAGATTCGATGCTAATTTTTCCACGGTCGGTGACTCGTTGAGAAGAAGTATTAATATAATCATCGAAAATTATTAATTTCATTCCACAGATCGCTTTCATCCAGGACCCGAGTCGCTTTTAAGCTCCTGCCCTTAACGCTCCCGCTGCAGATCGGTTTGTTGGTGAGTCCGAAGCCCCTTCGCACCGCTCCCAGCACACGAGCGACGCGCTCGGGTCAGGGGGCCAGTAAATGTCCTGGTCAGGGCAAGTAGATCTTAACCTCTGCGACCAGTGGATATTAATTTGGGGGTTTTTTAATTTGCAAAGGCTAAACCAGCAATGGTTGGTTTGGGTTTTCTTTTGGTTGGGTTTTTTTTTCCTTTTACAAATAATATTACCAAATTCTTGTCGACAAACCGTTAAAAAAAAAAGGGAAAAAAATTTAGTTTTAATATTTGATTGATTTATTTATTGAATTGGAAAATATCATGTCTGAGGAAAGCGGACGTTCCCCCGACTTGAAGGAATTTTCTGCTTGGCCTTTTCCAATTTTAAGCTGAAAACAAAAGGGGGCCCTGGTGGCTCGAGCCCTTCGAGGGCTCCTCGGAGCTCCACGCGGTGGGGTGGGAAGGTGTGGAATGGCACAAGGGAATCCTATAGATCAGGTAGGGTGGCCGTATGGATCTATTTCTATATCTTCTTGAAGTCTGGAAGTACGTTTCCTTCCTCTGAGGGATGGCAGCCAGATTTCCTGGGAGGTGGGCTGGTTTTGAAGGCGCTCTCAAGGCAGGGCTGGCGGTGACTCGCTCCCAAGAGCTCGGCCGCTTTTGGGGTGTCGGGTCCGAGTGAGGAGTGGTCCAGGGACACCTTGTCTGGCTGGGCTTTGAGGGGACATCTCTGTGCCAACGGGAAGCCTCAGGTTTCCCAAATACCTACAGGGGTCCAAAAAAATCGTTTCTCGAAGCCTTCAGCCACTGGTCTGGGGCTGAGAGGGGAGCTCGGGGCTGAGAGGGGAGCTCGTCTTTGTGCCGAGAGCAGAGTCTTTCCTCTTCAAACAATCAGGGCTTCAAAACCCCTGAGTGTTTTCAAGGGAGCGATTTTTATGTCGGGATTATGATAAACCGGCTGAGTGGGCGCCTTAAGCCGCCGTAGGAATCAGATCAGGCCCCGCTTTAATTTCAGCGAGTGGCGGGTGTGTGGGAACGGCGGCCGGGGCGATGCTCGGAATTAACCGTCTGAGCTCTGGGCCCCCAGGGTGTCATCTTCCCCCCTCCCCAGTCCAGCACACGGAGAGAAGGTAGGGTGCGGGCACCTCTTCGTGCCTCCCCCCCCCCCAGTCCCTGTCCCCGCCGTGGCTTTGAGGATGTTGGTCTGGCCACCGAGTCGTGTCGCTTTGCAAGGTGGTTCACGACACCCCGTGATGCTTTTGGGGTGGCCCAAAGGTCTCTGTGTGGCAGCAGCAAAAGGAGAGGAGATTTCTTGACATGCACACACCCCCTTCCACCCCCTTCAATCCCAGGGTGCAAACGTAGCGCTGGGGCGTCCGGTAAATGGGACTGGACATCTCTCCTGCACCCTGCCTGGGTGGCAGTGCCCTAAGGGGGGGATGGCTGGAAGGAAAATGATGAGCTCTGTGGTCTTCAGGCTGCTGGGAGGAGAGGGGGTTGCCAGCGGGCAGGTCGCTCAGACGCGGCCCGGGTGATCGGATGTGAAAGCGGAGCCATCGCGCTCGCCGCCTGCGTTGGCAGCTTCGCCTCTGCCCGTCACCCGCCGACACCACGGGAGGTTTTGCTGGCCCAGGCTCGTGTGACAGCATCGTCAGCGTGGTGTGTGTGGGAGAACGGGTCCTAAATATAGTCCCGGGGCTGCATTCTGGCTCACCCTGCGGGTTTTTTCAGGGATGGAGATGGAAAGGGACGTGCGCATGTGAGTCCCGAGATCTCCCTGCTCGCTGTAAAAGGTGACGGTCAGTGGGCTTAGGAGAGGGCAGGATCTGGCCACCTGCAAAGCCCTGGTGGCCGTGGTTGGTTTTGCAGAAAATGAGCTGGGTAGTCTTGGTTTGGGAGCCCCGTGCCAGCCCAGTGAGGCACCCTCTGAACCATGGGGCCAGGATGGGGCTGGGGGAGCGGTCCTTAGTCTGCCAGGCTAACGGGCAAGGCTTGGATTGGCGCTGCTGGTGGAATCCATCTCTGGTTATCGGTGGATCACAGTCTCGTGCTGCTGTATAACTCCAGGATTTATCCTGCTGCAGCTGAGTCCAGGCTTGGACCTGGCATCTGTAACTGTACAGCTAAGCTGTGTAATCCTCACCCAGCGGTGATGGCCGTGGCCTGAGCTTCAGCTTTGACAGCCCAGGCGAGGTGTAAAAATCATTTTAATTCCACTTTCAGGGCTTTCCGTATCGCCAGGGCAGGGACAAAGAGGGCAGTGCCAGGGTGGTGGTGCTGGGGGAGGGAGCAGCGGGGTTTAACTGCTCGGTATGGTCTGGGACAGGGAGAAAACACAAGATCCGAGGGGAGAAAAAAGCTGATTAATAAGAGTTGGGAATGCAAGAGACTTGAGTATTCATTGGTGTGGCTGGATGGCTTGGCCCCGAGCCCTGCGGGTGGGGCCGTTGTCTTGTCCCATGGCCTTGGGTTGCTTAGGTCGACGCAGGTAAACCAGGTTTAATTTAATTTAACCTTCAGCGAGGCCCTACTGCTGGAAGCTCCAACCTCATCCCTCTAGGGGAAAATCAGAATCAAACTCTCTTGGCTTGGCGTGTGAGCTACGGGGGAAGGGGGGAAGGGGGTGTCCCCCAGACCCACATCACCCTTTCAGAGGCACTGGGTGCTCTTTGGAGAGGAGGAGAAATTCTCCCTGAGGATCCTGTTTTGTTTCACTGTTCCTTCCTTTCAGGTTTTTAGTAAATATCTGCTTATCTTAGGTGAAATACTCTGGGTATTTTTTTTTTTATGGTTTTTATATTGTTTTAGGGATTCCTGGGCTGAACCAGGCAGGGACTCATCTGGGCCAAACAGCCTTTCTCTGGCAGCAGCAGGGACCAGCTGCTTGGGAGCAAAGTGCTTGAAACCCTACAATTATGGGATAATGTATTCCGAGAGAGTTCCTCGCCTTTCCATCCCCAGAGCCGGGGAGTTTATATCCCCTCCCTTGCAAAACCAGCACTCAACTTGGATGGTCTTGCCATCGGCTCCTCGATGGTGCCCATACTGGGGCCATCCCACAGCGGTGATCTCCAGGGGCTCAGGGCTGAGCAGGAAGAGGAGGAGGGGAAAAAAGAAAGAAAGAAAGAAAAAGAAAAAAAAAGTCTGAATTTTCTAGAATTTGCTTTGAATTTGCCTCTGTGGCCCCTGTTTCAGGGGAGGACTCGTGTCGTTGAAAAGAGCTGGTTGTGCACTGGCCACGGACGGAGTCAGAGCCGCGCGGAATTAGGAAAATAACTTGGTTTGTTCAAGGGAATTAGGCACATAAGTCACTCGGGAACTTTGGTTTGGCCAGTGAGGCTCTCCTGGTACCCAGAGGACTTTTCCACCTGCTCGGGCTTGGCCGGGAGGTGATGGGCTTGGCCACTCCAGCTCTGGGGAGGTTTGAGGGCGTGGGATGTTTTGCTGGGTACCACCGAGGCCGTGTGACCCTGGGGCCACCGACCCACCTTGTGTTTCTGCAGACAAACCCCATTCCCTGGTGAATTTTTTTTTTCCCTTGGAACAACAAAACCCACTAATCCCCCTGTGCTTTTGAATTTATTTTTTTTTTAATGAAAAACCAGAAAACCAACCCAAACCAAACCCTTCTTTTGAATCTTAAACCCATCTCTGCCAGCATCGGCAGGGCTGGATGGGTTCCTGGTGGGAGAGCTTTGCCACCTTCCTGGCTCTCTTTGCTCCAGATAACCGTTGATTTTTGAGAAGTGGGGAGTGAGATTGGGATGGGGGAACCCCCCTGTTGTGCTGCCTGGTCCCGCTGCCCGAGGCTTTTGCCAACACCAGGACAAGCCAGCGGTGAGGCCGGGGCGAAGGCAAACTGCCTCCTTCCTCCAGCGCCAAGGGATGGCCATGGAGCAGGTTGCCATGGAGAACTGGGATTATTCTGCGCGTGTGTACTGGAGCCAGGGCACGGGGAGGGGAGGAGGGGGAGAATATCGTAATTTTAGGGATTTTTGTTGTTGTTGTGGTTAAACCTCTGCGCTGGCCGGAGAGCGGCCGGCGGCCGTGCTCGCCCGACCTTGGGAGCCGTAACCTCCGGACCCCCTCCTCCTTTACTTCTGCAGCCCCAGCTTCTCCTCCATCGGACTGTTATCTCCAATAATCCCCCCTGTAAGAGGGCTTTCTGCTTGTTATGACACCCAGTGAAAGCGTGGGAGAAAGATCCTTTCTTCGCCCTTGTCCTCCACAGCCAGCCACTAGCCTGAATGGGAGGCTTTTTTGTGTCTCTGTGTGCCTGACTAATTGAGCTGAAGGACTTGCGTCTGGAAGGGCTTGAAAGGGACTTTTGTTGCCGCTGCGGAGTTTGTGGAAGGCGACTGAGCTCTGCTTTCTTAGGGGACGCGGGTCCTGGGCAAATTTGACTCTCGAGTGCTCACGCCTCCCTGGTCTTTGGGAAAATGAGGAGGGGGGAAAAGGAAAGAAAAAAAAAAAAGGTGGTAGGCTTGGTTTGGCAGGTTTGGTTTCTTGGTTTTGGTTTGTTGGTTTCTTGGTTTTGGTTTGTTGTTTTCGGGTTGTTTTATTTTTGTTCGTTTTGGGTTTTTTTTCGGTTGTTTTTTTGCTTTTTGTGGGTTTGGTTTTTTTTTGGGGGGGTTTACAGAGGGTTCTCAGCTGGAAAATTGAGTCTGGGAGGGAAAAAAAAAAAGAAAAATCCAGCCCTAGAATATCTGGTGAAGCTGGCTTTGAAAAAGAGCGTGGTGAGAGGAGTTAAACTCTGCTAAAAATAACAGTATCGGGAGCCTTTGCCTCCAGAATGAACAATATTGGGAGCCTTTGCCTCCTGCTTTAAGGCCTGATAATCGGACCCTGAAATCTGACCCCCAGGAGAAACAGTTTCATGTTTCGAGGGCACCTCCGCGTCCTGTTGCATCCCAAGAGGTGATGAGCGTCGACTCTCACGAGGTGGCTTGGGTCGCTGCTGCAAAATTCCTCTTTACCTCTTTGCCCTTGGTAGGAGAGATGAAAAGCCAGGATTCTCCCTCCAACTGGTGCTTGGTGTGGGGCTGTCCCCAGATGACTCTTGCCACCGGCGACCTTCTGCTACCAACAGTAGCCCCAAAGTCCAGAAGTGTCTTAGAAAAGCCCACAGAGGTCCTGCCTCCAGGAAAACCAGCAGGCTGGGAATTGAAAGACCTTCTCTGCTGGGAAGGTTGGTTTGGGGCACCTGGCTGGGGACTTACACGGAGCTCCTGCTGCCCCATGTCCCTTCCCGAGGATATGGTGGTTCCACACGTCACTGTCCAAGGTATTTTCTTCCCACCCTGGATAATCTTTCATGATCTGGTGCTGGATTCATTCAAAAACCAGCAGCACCTTCTCCCAGCCCATGATTTCCCCGCAGTGGAGCTTAGGGGGGAAAAAAAACCCTGGGCAAAGTGCTGAACATCCCATCTGGAAATCACCCCTCTGCCAAGGAGGGGAAAAAGGGGCATTTTTGGGGGGGTGGAAAACTGAGTTTTGTGCAAAAAACCAACCTGGCACGTGGCCTTTTAAATGACTGGTGGTAGAACTGGGGCAGAAAGCAGCGATACTGGGATTCCCCGGTGGGCAAC
This sequence comes from Todiramphus chloris collaris, assembly GCA_025345505.1. Classification (NCBI taxonomy): domain Eukaryota; kingdom Metazoa; phylum Chordata; class Aves; order Coraciiformes; family Alcedinidae; genus Todiramphus; species Todiramphus chloris. The sequence goes on along the minus strand of JANVCC010000123.1, from coordinate 183,567 downwards.
GCGTTGGTCTCTTTGCTCCCATCGCACATTTTGGTTTTTCTGGGAGGGGTCGTGAAGCCCCTTGGCCTCATCGAGAAGCCACTGGAAATGATTTGTCAAGAGATACGTTTCCTTTGTCACTTTTTATTTCTTCTTTCTTTCTTTCCACTTGGCCCCCCCTCTTTTTTTTTTTTCCCCCTTTTTCCCCGTGATTTTTCCAGAGCCCTCTGCTCAAGGAATCGCTGTCGGAGCTGCCAGGCTCCATTCCACCCCCTGTGTGGATAAACACTCCCAGCGTGTGTTATTTGGCAGCTGCTTTCTAATGCAAAGCGATTAAAACATTTAGAAAGTTGAAATTCTAATTTATTTTATTTTATTTTTGTTTTGATGGGGTGACACAGAGGCTGCAAAATGTTCCCCGGCACCTCTTCCCACCCCGCACCCGAAGCCTGGTGCCGTCGGGGCTGCAGAAATGCTGGGGTCCAAGAGGTGCCTCGAGCAAGGATTTGGGGGAGGAAAAAAAACCAGAGGGAATAGGTGTGAAGTGGATGCGAGTGGTGAAATTTGGTAGAGGGAGGTGAAGGAAAAATGGGGGAAAAAAGAGAGGGAATTGGTGGGAAGTGGATGCGAATGGTGAAATTTGGTAGAAGGAGGTGAAGGAAAAGAGGGGAGTGAATGTCAGGGCCTTTAAATAACAAAAAAAAATCCAATTAAAAATAAAAATAGCATTTGAAAGTGGTGCCCGACCCCTCTTCCTGTGGCTCCACCCAGGAGCTTGGTAGAAATCGAGTATTTTCTGCCACATTTTTTGCCCGCATGGTGATTAAAAAATATCCCAAAATCCCCCAAACTTGGATTTTCTCTTCCCCCAAGTCCAAAGGCTCCGGGGATGCCTTTGATGCCAGGTATTGGCTGAGCGAATCCCACCCAGTAAATGACAATTTACACCTTGTTTGGGCTCTTTTCCTATCGGAACCTTCAAGCAATTTGCTTCCTCAGCACCGAGGCAGGATAATGATGTTGCATATCAGTCATTAGCAATAAGTAGCTGTCGGGCTGCTGCCCACCAGCATCCCTCCAGCCCTTTTTCTTCCTCCCCCTTTCTGCACAGGATTTGTTTTTTCTCTGCCTTCATTTATTTTTCTTTCTTTTTTTTTTTTTCCAATTGAATTTTAAAATTGAAAATTTTCTTTGAAAATTAATTATTTAAATTTTTTTTTTAAATGAAATTTCCAATTATTTCTTTTTACCCCGTCTAATTTTTTTTAATTGGAATGAAATTTCCAATAATTATTTTAACCACCCGCATAAAAATAAAATAATAATAATTTTTAAAAAATCACCCAATTCCACTTATGAGCAAACTGGGAAATTGGGCTTTGGAGTCAAAAACAGATGAAGGGAGTGGAGCGAACCTCACGGAGTGTCGTTGGGGACCAGGAGGCAGATCAAGAACCCCAGATTGTTGGGTTTAAAATATATTTATTTCCCATTTCTTTGATTTATTTATTCCCACCTCATCTTTTTTTAGTAAGGAAGGGTCTGACTCACTACTGGTTTTTTTTTAAATCTCCAAAATAATGAATATTTTACATTCTGCAGAGGTCTTACTGGGCTGGGCCCAGATTAATGAAATAAAAGGGTTTCATATATATATTTATATATTTTTATATATATTTATATATAATTGCCCTTTGTGCACTTCAGGCTGCACATAAACCAATCGTTTTTATGCTGTCTCGAAGCAACCCCCTAAAATTTGAGGAATTCTTGCCCTAGAACAGATTATTGCTCCTTTCCCCAGCAGCTTCCAGTTTAAATAACAGGAGTTTTAGAGCACACTGGGTGGGGAGGATAAAATCAAACGTAGGTATTGGAAGGAACTGTAGAAAACAGCAAAAAAAATAGGGATCATAAAGGTTTTATGGGAGGTAAATTGGGTGGTTTTGGAGGTAAATTGGGAGCTTTTATTCAGAGGAGCCGTAATTCTCAGGCAAACCACAGCAATAATATTAAATTTCATAATTATTGCTAATCAATGAGAGCAGCGCTATAAAATATTTGGAATTAGGCACCTATTTCTCCTCTTTAGAGCCCATTTTAAGGCTCATCATTCTGGGACTCTCCGCATCACGCACCCCGGATATCCCAGTTTGGGTTCCCAGCACTGGGCGTCTGGCTGGGCAGGGGAACTGGGATTTTTCCCAGTGGTTTTGGAGGAGTGGTGCCGTGGTCCCAAGAATGTCTCCGATGAGCTCGGAGCATCCCGGGAGTGGGTCACGGGGATGCAGGGCAGGGCCCTGGTGCCATCCCTCTCCTCCTTTGGATGCTCACCCAGCACTGAGAGGGGAATAAAAATGTAATGAGAATATTTTTCTTTTTCTCAGTGCAAAAGCCAAACCCCAGAAAGCGGGGGATTCCCGTGGGTTTCATGACTTTCTCTTTGTTTTGGTTTAGTTTTTTGGGGGTTTTTTTCCCCCCAGTCAACGAAGAGCTGGTGGCTCCGTGCCCATCCCAACCAGTGGGTTGGATGTGAACAGCCAAACCCTCGTGGCTGCCGTAACCTTCTGCTGAGGCAGCGCGGGGAAGGTTTCACCTTACGCCAAGCGTGGCCTTCATTCCCCTTCCTCTTCTTTATCAGTTCTTTACTTTTTTATTAATATTCTTCCTTTTTCTTTTTCCTTTTTATCCCCCCCTTTTCCTTTTCCTTTCCCCCCTTTCCCTTTCCATTTCCCCTTTCCTCTTCCCACCCTTTTCTTTTTTCCCCTTTCCTCTT
>JANVCC010000123.1:152401-167842 GCA_025345505.1 Todiramphus chloris collaris | reverse complement strand
TGATGGTTGGAGCGCACGTATGATGGATGGAGCATGGATGTGATGGTCATATCATGCATGTGATGGTCAGATCATGTGTGTAATGGTTAGATCATGCATGTTATGGTGAGAGCGTGGTCGTGATGGTCAGATCATGCACCAAGTTCCCATCACCCCTGCTCCACCTGCTCTAAGTCCCTCCTGCACCCTAGCTGGGCAGGCATCAAGCAGAGTGATAACAGCTGGGTGGTGGAAACAAGCTGTGGTCCCACCCAGTCTTTCTGACACCATCTCTGAACTTCTCTGGAGGGATCGATCTTCCCCAGAGTGGAAGGTAAGACCACAAACCCTTTCCTTGTGTCTGTGGTTTCCACATCTCCTGCGTCAAAGGCTGTGGCAGAGGAGTTTGGTGAACTGGGAAGGTGTTGGGAGCTCTGTTGTGGGGGTCTCCAGCTCCAGGACCCCACAGGTGGAGATCTTCTTGTGGTCTTTCAGTCCTTAGAAGAAAGCTGGAGACAGACTTTTGAATAGGACCTGTTGGGACAGGACAAAGGGTGATGGGTTTGAATTAAGAGGGAGACTTGGATGAGAGAGAAAGAAGAAATTTGTGATGCTGATGGTGGTGAAACACTGGCCCAGGATGCTCAGAGAGGTGGTCACTGCCCAATCCCTGGAGCCATCCCCGGTGAGGTTGGCTGGGGTTCTGAGCACCCTGCTCTAGTTGCAGATGTCTCTACTCCCTGCAGGGGGGTTGGACCAGGTGACCTTTGGAGATCCCTCCCCACCCAAACCAGCCTGGGATCCCAAAAGTGCATTTAGAAAAGGTCTTTTCCTCCCTTTTCTGTACTTCTCCACCTCTCCCTCTCGTCTCTGGATGCACTTCATGTGGTTGTTCCCTTCCCTTGGGCTTTCCCCGGGGGAGCAGAGCAGTCCCTGGGTTTACTACGTACAAGGAGCAGTTTGACGCTCAGCTCTGGCCTGAAAAATAAACCCATTTCCAAGCGGATTTGGGAGCATTTCACCTCTTTGCACGTTTGCTCCCGGCTCTGTTTGTTTTGTGGAGCTTTTGAGCCGCGTTTATCCTGCCAAAATGACAGTTTTCTCTTCGAGCTGCAGCCCCGCACCGTGATTATAATTGTCGCTAATTTCTTTCTTTTGCAATCAGGTTTGTACCTTGACACGCTGGCATAAAATGAGGCAGATTTCCCCCCCCCCCCCCCGCTCTGGGGTAAGGCAAAAACGTTCGCAAACCCCAGATTTCTTCAGGGGGAGCTGATGCAGCTCCCTGGTGTCTCTGTGGAGGTGCCCAGTTTTGGGTTACGGTGAGGAAAAGGGGGGTCGAGACAGTGAAGACCATGATCTGGGGTCTGGGAGTGTTTCATGCAACCACTTTCTGAAGGAGCAACACTTGTCAGAGCAGAGAAATGCTTGTTCCTGCTCTGGCAAGGGGGTTGGACTTGGTGACCTCCAGAGGTTCCTTCCAACCTCCACCATTCTATGAAATCCCAAGAAAATCCTAGGGCTCTGCCCTGGCTTTGGTTTGGGCTGGAGAGTCCCACGCATGGGTTCTGCATGAAGGTCCTCTCACACCCGTGCATCCAGACCCTCAGAGAGGGGAACAACCTGCTTTGCTGGTTGGGCTTCCCCCACCACTAAAAACCCTGTTAAATGGGTGGAAATGGGATGTAGCTGGCGGTGGGAGGAGTGAAGAGAGGCTGTGGGGTTTGTGAGAGGTGGGAGGGGGTAAGAAGAAACGTTCCCGTGTTTCCACTGGGGTCACGAGAGGAGATTTTGGCCCTCGTACGTATGTCTTTATTTATTTATTTAGCTTGAGCCTCTTCAGGGCGCGCTGCGGAGATTCCCAGCGGGTATCGGTTGGCACAAATCCCACGATACCCTCGGAAAAAAGACCCCGACAAATACCCTGCCCCGACCCCCATCAGAAATAACTCCGCAAAACAAAGCGGCGAAACGCTCGGCCGACCTAAAATTTACCGGCGCGTCGGCTGGAATACGTGCAGCGTTTAAATAAATAAATAAATGGGACTTCCCCCCTTAACATTTGCATTGCAATAATGCTTTATTAAGCACATTAGGAGATTAAAAGAATCAACCCATTTGTTCCCATTCACGTTGCGTCGGAGATTTGCATTTCTTTTCCCCCACCTCCACCCAGCCCCTTTCCCTTCGCTTGCTTGGCGAGTGATTTTGGGGTTGGTTTTTTTTTTTTATATCTTATTTTTTCTTTCCTCCAGGCACCTCGCAAAGATCTCCCCCACCACCACCCCCAGAAGGTGTGCGCGCGTCTCGATGCCAAGGGCGGTGGTGGCTTTTTTTATTATTATTATTATTCCCTCCTTTCTTTCTAAATCAAAGCACTTGACTCGGTTGTGTGTTTGTCTGCATGAGTGTGCAGCAGAGGAGGGGTTGGGAGGGAGAAGAAAAGATTCGTCTGCTCCCATTTCGGCTAAAATGGTTAATTAAGACAATAGAGGCTATATAACAATCGGGGCCGGGGCCGTGAATGGTTGTCTAGACTCTATAGTTCAGCTGCAACTTCTCCGTCGGAATTTTAACTTGGCCGGGCTCATTTCCCCTCCCCTCTTTCCCCGCCTCTCAGCTCATGTCCATAAGTTCCCTTTTCTCTTTTGTTTGTTTTTTTTTTTTTTTGGGGTTTTTTTTTTTGGGGTGGTTTTTTTTTTTTTTGGTTCCTTATTCAATCTTTTGAGAGACCCTGGGCTGGATTGACAGCTCTGCCTCTCTGAGGGCTTGTGTTCGCCGCGGTGCTGCCTTCCCAGCGCTCGAGCGCGGGGAGTTATTGTTAACGAAGCTGCTCCGCTCCCCCGACGGGCCTGATCCTGGCACCGAGAGGGGCTGAGACCAGCTCTGGGGGCTGTGGCGTAAATAAGAATGAATTATGTTGTTGTTTTTAATGCTGAAAGCCTTGGAAAGGGCTGAGGAGGGGGTGCCGGGGCTCGGTGTTTCGGGGTCCTGGCGTGGAGAGTGCAGCCTACGCTGCCTCGATTGCATTGTTCTGGCTGTTGCCATCCAGGTTGTTCCAAGATGGGTCTAATCCTGCTCTGGGGATCTCTGTGGGGCAAGTGGATGAGGCTGGACAGCATGAAGCTGAGAGCTACCAGATGGCTCTGTTGGGCAAGGTGTCCCCTGCCAGTGGGAATTGGGTTCGTGGATGTTGCAAAGAGCTGCTCTGCTCCCAGAAGCAACAGCCTCCCCTGGCCATTGCTCCTCTTCGGGCTGTTAAATCCCCTCTGAGATACCTCCAGGTCATGAGGAGAAGCAGCCTGAGCCAGGAGACCTCAAATGGCACTCGGATTTTTCCATTTCCAACGTTTTCAACCTGCCCTTTGGGAACTGCTTTGCAAATATCCTTAAATTCACCGAAGAAAGGTCATCCCATTCACCCTAAAACGCAGGGATCTGGTCAAGTGCTTGGGCTCTGAAAAGGAGATAAATTGAAAATCTTGGTCCCTGAAACAGGACGGGGACTGTTTCTGGAGCAGCTCCCCCAAAACTTGGGGATTCCCCCCATGGCTGAGCTATGGGCACGGCTGTCGGGGCATCCCCCAGCCCCACGCATTGGGACCTTTCTGTCCTGTCGCATATGGGGGCCTCAAACATCCCTTTTCTCTCTCCTGTGGGGAGAACCTCCCGTCGGGCTGGAGAAGCCTGGCTGGTGTCTAGGTGGCTTTAAAGGCAGTCTGAAGTGGCTGCATTGGGATAATGGCAGGCACAGCGGGAGGGACCCTCTCCAGAGGAGGACGCGGGGATGCAGCCACACGCTTGAAATATGGGCGAGATTATTCCAACTGCATCCATGCAAATGAGGCCCGTCTGTAGACAGGAGAGACAAAAGGTCATTAGCTTCCCATGTAGAGCCCTTCGTGCAGGGCCTAATTTACTGTCTTCCTAACCCTTTCCTACAGATCTTGCATTTTTAGATGTAAAATGGTGGTATTTTGGCAGGTTTGACGGGTGTTGAACAACTCGGGGTTTATGAGATGCCGTGGGATGCGCAGCGAGCGGGAGGGATGTGCAAGAGCTCAGCTGCTCCTCCAAACCAGATGTTTGAGACTCATTACGTGCTGCAGGTTGGCTTGTAAATTGAAGTGTCCTTCAGGGCCTCCTGAAACACAAGATCCCTCAGGTTTCGCCACGAATTTCTACTTGCCCCGAAGCTTGTTATCAACTCCTGCAAACTTTTTTGATCCCCTCCCAGCTGAGTTTTGGTTTGTTAGGTGAAGGTGGGGGTGGATTGTGTGGCCATCCTGCTGAGCTGGATGCAGCGGATGGATCCAAGTGAGCTGAGAGCATCTTTGGGGTGAAGGGCAGCCCAGTTGTCCCCACAACACCCATCCCTCCTTTGGGTGGGTGGCACTCAAACCAGGGCAGCTTCCCGTGGATCTGTGTGCTGAGAAAATCCTGCCCTAGGGAGAGGTGGCTGCTCTCTCCCTGGGCAATGTGGGAAGGGTCGGATGTTCTGGAGACTCCTGAAGCCCTCTGTGAACCTGTCGCAGGGCTGAAGGGACCTGGGCTGGATCCAGCCCAGTCTACTTGAGCAAAGTTTGCAGCGGGAGTTGGCATGGGGACCTTCCCTGTCGATGCTGTTGGTGCTGGTGCCCAAGTCTGGGGCGTTGAAGGGATGAGAGAGGCTGGTGACGTTTCCTTGGGTGTCCTTAAACTTCTAATTTTGGCCATTCTGCTCATCATCAAGGTCCTCTGGGCAGGTGACGGTGCTGGGAAGGGCTTGGGGTCACCCCACCAACCACCGAGGTGGGGTTTGGTGCCACCAGCTCCTCCTCACACGCAGGGCAGGGTGGTGGGTTCCGTCTTTGGCTGGCAGGGGGAGATGAGGGTGCTCTGGCTGGTGGGATCCCTGTGACCATCCCCGGGTGCAGGGGCTGGGGGTGCAGTCCCAGGGGCTGGGAGCCAGAGCAGCTCCCGCCAGCCCTGCCTCCCCCAGCCCGGGATTGAGAGTTTATTCACGCACTAATCAAAGTGACATGATGGTCGTGGCAGACTAAAGCCATTCACTCCCCGAGCTGGCGAGGTCGGGAGGTCGCCCAAGTTCACAAGAATGGCTCTTTTGTGATGCAGATCGGCGGAGAGCGGCCAGACGAGTGTGGCAGGGTCCCCCCCACCCGCCGTGACATCGAGTGGGACCGATGCACCGGCCTGAGTCTGAGTCTGGGGGCTCCTCTGCATCTCCCGGGGTGGCTGGTGATGGGGGATGAGGGTGGGTGATGGGGGATGCTGGTGGGTGATGTGGGATGCTGGTGTGGGATGCTGGTGTGGGATGCTGGTGGCTGGTGTTGGTCCATGGGAGTGCATTTGGAGGCTCAGGGTGCTCCTGCAGCGCAAGGAGGAGGGTAGCAAACCACCTGGGGTGTGCACGGTGCTGCTGGGAGCAGGGGAATGATGGACCCTAGTGTGGGGACACCTCAGAGCAGGCACCCAGCCCCACCTGCCTGCAGTTGGGTCTGGGTGGCTTTTGGGGTGCTCTTCCCAGGCACTGCTGCACCCATGTCAGCTTGGTCCAGGCTACGCTTGCAGTCCTCACCTCGCTGTGGGGATCTAGGGATTGTGTGGGGCCAGGTGGACTCCCCCAAAGTGTCCGTGGGGACCAGTTGAGCTGATGGGGACAAGCAAAGCCTGTGCTGGGCTCTTGAGGACCTGACCCAGGACCTGCTGCATGTGTCAGGGGGAGGGAAAACGATGCTGTGCAGGAGGGTAAGGAGTGAAGGGCTCGTTCCTGAGCTGAGGAGCTGCCTTTCTCTGCTGGATGCATCCCATCCATGCTCCCTCTCCTCGGGCAACGGTAGACTCTGCCTAGAGGGGCCGTTTGGTGGCTTTGCTGACGTGATGACAATTTTACACCTCTCGAGCTCAGCAAACCCCTGCTCCCCTCCTCCCCCCCAACCCCAATTTTTCTAATTGGCTCTTGACCAAAATGAGAGTTTCTTTGAGGGTGTTTGGAACAAAGCACGCTAATGACGGGGGCACCTCGAGCCACAAAAGGGCTTGGCTTTGATCCTTTCTGCTTTTATTGTCCACGAAGGTAAAATAAATGGTTTAAAAATTAAATTGGCGAGAGGGGTTTGGGTTTTGTTTGGGTTTTTTTTTTTTTTTAATTTACAAAATACTTTCAGGGCAGATGTGAGATGGTGGCTGCGAGAGCAACGAGGAGGAGGAAGTTGGGTTTAGATGTGAAGATGGCTCTGCAGAAAGAGCTGGCTAAAAATTATGGTCAAGAAACGTGGGCCAAACTGATTCCTGGAATAAGATTTGGTAGGAAATACTCGATAAAATTAAATCTTCTAATGGGGGAGAACTGCAGGGGAATTTGTCACGAGCCATAAGGAAAATTCTGCAAGAAACAGGGAGGCTTCACCTTTCTGGAGGTGGAAACACAGTGTAGAAACCCCAAAGTGCTGCATTTTTCTGACTGACACGGTTGGACTTTTGACTCATCGGTGTAAATCTGGAGCATCCTGGAGTCTCTGTCGTGGTGGGACTGGAGGTGGATGGAGGGGGCTGCTGAGACCTCCGCCGGCTGCCCTGATAGAGAGATACGTCCTCTGGCAGGGCATGAAATCTGCTTGAATGGGCAACTCCCAGCTCACGCCGTTGGATGTGCCTGGAACGACTAAATTACCTCTTTGCTGCCCCCGAGGTCCCTCCTGGGCTGGGGAAGCTGCTCAGCACAGGGTGGTTTCAGGGCCAGGTCCTTGCTTGTGTTGCAGGGATGAGCTTGTTCAGCATTTGGGGGGAAAATGGGCTTTATAGGTCTGGCATATAATTTGATGTGTATTCGAGATGTATTTCGTAGTGGTTTATCTGCTGGAAACTTCCCGTTCAACCTGGTTCTGTAAGGGAAGGGCCGTGTGTGACTAAACCTGCCTCTGCCTGCTTCTCCCTGCCTCCCAAAATCCCAGTTGGGACCCATTGGCTTCAGCTCTGGATTTATCCCGTGGCTGACTGGTGTGGGGAGGGATTGGGGGAGTGAAGAGCAGGACGGGGGAGCAACTTGAGCTTTACCCCCCTCCAAAGTTTTCTCATACCTGTGCTTAGTTTTTTTTTAATTCAAAGGAGCCTTTTCATGCTTCCTTGGTGGCATTTGGGGAGCTGGAGGAGATTGGAAGCCAGGAGGTGAGGGCTGGTGGGACGCAGCGGTTCTTCCCAGGGCTGCACCGCGCTCGGGGAGGGGGAGAGATGCGGTCACCAGTACAAAATGAACCGGAGAGCGACCATCTCCCTCAGCCAGAGAAAGCGAGGGCAGAGGCACAAAAGGGTGGCCTTTCTTCTCCCCTTGGTTTGTTTTGTTGTGTGTGTGTGTGTGTTTTTTTTTTTCTGGTGGAATACAATGTGATGAATTCAGCGCCAGGGCCGGCGCCACCCTTTAATATACTTTCAGCTAAACAGGGGTTTCTATGGCAGCCGGGAGAACCAGGCGAGCCCTGAAAAGATGTTTGTGCAGAGCTTTTTTTGCCAATGGCATTCGTGGCGAAGGGGGCACCGGTGCCAGACGGGTAACGCCGCCGCGCAGCCGCTCATCACCTGCTGACAGCCGCCCGCTTCCCCCCCCCCACCACCACCCCAAATGTTTCTGGGGGTTTCATGCCCTTGGACAAAAAGGGAAGTGGTGGTGGTTGGCATCAGCCCGGGCGCCGTTGCGGTGGTGAAAAATCTGCCATGAGCCAGTGGGAAGCGGAGCTGCCCCCAGGCAGGTGCTGGAGGGTGGGATGGAGAAGGAGGAGCATGGAGGAGATGGAGAAGGGGTTGAGTTTGCCAGGACTTGGCCATCCCTCCAGCTCAATCTTATTTGATTTCCTGTGGTTGGAAGCGTTTTCCAAAAACAAAAGGACAAGCTGAAAGGGTGGGTGTGGATTTTTTTCATTTCCCTCTCCTGTGGCACACTGCTTGTCTTAGGTGCTGGTTTGCCTGGTGATAATTGCATGTGGAGTGGTCAGCGTGGAGGACCAAGAGCCTGCCTTGTCCTTCCTTTCTCCTGGAAGGAGCTTTGATGGGAGAAGGTGGTGATCACGGAACGTTTTGGGCTGGAAAGGACCTTTTAAGCTCATCTGGTCCAACCCTCCTGCAGGGAGCCGGGGCATCTCCAACTAGAGCAGGTTGCTCAGAGCCCTGTCCAACCTCCCCTGGCATGGTTCCAAGGATGGGACATTGACCACCTCTGTGGGCAACCTAGACCAGGGTCTCACCGCCCTCAGTGTCCCAAATCTCTACATGTTGGGGTCTTTTTTTTGCACAGAAAGGACTGAATTTGCTTTTCTCCTGACTGAAGCTGCCTGTTCTGGCAGCATCAGCTCCCTGGACTGAGGGTCCAGAGCCTGTGCTCAAGCCAGGGACAGAAGAGCTGCTGGTGGGGTAAATCCTGGACTCGTTTTGGTGGGGCAAATCAGGATGGGTCCCCCTGAAATGGCTGCAGGGGAGGTGCTTATGCACAACCTCAACACGCTTCATCTGGTGCTGCTCCCCGTGATGTTGCATCAGCTCCAACAAGTAGTTCCAGATGGTCCCTTCCCCCATCCCACGGGACCTTCTCCTGCTTCTCCTCTCCAAAAGCTCCCTCTTCCCCCACCCCAAACATAAAAAAGCGTTCTCCAACTTGCTCCTTTCCCATGGGCATTTCCATTCCTAATCTTTGGCGACTGTGGAGGAAACATTTCGAATGAGATTTCTTTTTCTTCCTGAGCAGGGTTCCTCTAGATTCAAGCCTGATCTCATTACGGCAGCTGGGAGGGGAATGGGATGTTTTAAATTCATTGGCAATACTTGAGGTTTTTCTCCCCTTCCCCTGCTTCTTTTCTTCCACTTCTGAAGGAGGACAAGAGCTGAAGCTCCAATGTTTTGGGGTTTTTTTTTCCTCTGAGTGAAATTGCAAAGTAAATTACTTTAGACTCTATGAAATATTATAATGAAAAGGATTTGGTTTTAAATCAGTTCAGTGTTCCTTCTTGAAAAGCCCAGAGCCAAACATGTTGATCTTGTCTCTGAGCCTCTCCCCTCCCAATTTTTCTTTCGAAACAAGCCCTGCGAGGAAACGGGCTGCGGTTGTGCACCAGCATCTTGCTTTTGATGAATTGTCATTTTTCCACCAGAAAAAAAAAATATCCAGCCAGCTCCACCCACTAAGCCATGTGTTGGTGATGTCCCCAACTGCTTCAGCTTGTGTTCAGATAGAGAAGAGCTCTTCAGCCCCCCCATGAAGGATTGTTTTCCCTACACTGGACCTGAGAGTCAAATCCCCCAGCAAAAGGCAAGACCGTGCTGAGGCAGCTTTCTGGTGCTGAGGTTTGGGGTGCTCACGGTCAAACCCAGATATTTCTACCCTTGAACTCCAGGCTGGGCTTTTCCAGCTCTCTCTTCTGACTGGAGTGCTCAGCTCACCCCAGAGGTGCAGGATATCAGGTGTGGTGTTCCCCTCCTGCTGCCTCTCGTAGGGTTTGGGGTGAACTGAGCAGCTCGAGACTCAGGAAAGGTCATTTCTGGAGGTTTTGTGGTTACCTGGGTCCCTCAGAAGAGCCACTCTCTGATGTGCCCTCTGTGGCTTGTGAGAGCTCTCCGAGGTGAGCAATACCTGCAGAGTTTGGGGTAAAAGGGCTGGGATGAGGAGCTGTCCACTTTTTTACCTGTTCTGGCAGCTCTGAGCAGGCAAAGCCTGCAGAGGAGGCTCATTTGCCTGCTCCAACAAGAGATGGCCCTGGGTCCCCTGCTCTGGGTGACCCTGCTGGCTGGAGTAGGGGGGATGGCACCAGTTGATCCTCAGAAGTCCCTTCCAACTCCCAGCACACTGGGATTCTGTGACTGGGAATGTGAGGGAGCAGCTGGGAGCATCAAGCAGGGCTGAAAGCAGCTCCGGGAGCCTCTACCGGTGCTGGCCCTGGAACTGCAGTGTCCCCAGCACTGTTCTGAGAGAAGGAGTTGGGGATAAGGCTGGGTCTGCTCAGCACTAAGCATCTGCAGCAGGGTGCTGAGATCCCTACCATCACCTGCCAGCAAAATCTGGCCAAAAGAAGAGACGCAGAGCACGGGGTCCATTCATTTTTTTAAATATCTTTTAAACTTATGTCAAGCAAAAATCCATAGTTTCTTTTATTTAGAGCTGTGGGGGTGGAAGAAAAGACCCTTTCAGTGCAGCAGAAGGTTTTGTCCTGAAATATCCATAGGTAGCCTAGGTAGGATTTGCCAAAACTATCATGGAAACACCGCTCAAAAAAAAAAAGGATGCAAAAATTATCTTGACTAGATTTGAATTTAGGCAACTGCTGAGCAATTCCCTGTGCTGTAGGTAGGGTAGCTAACCCAAAAATGAATACATATCTGCTTTATAGATGTGATGAAATATCAACAGAGTGAAGCACCCCGGTTCAGCTGGTCTCGAGGCTTCAAAACAGTGGCACAGAGAGATAATCGTGATGCCCAATGATCGTGTGCTGCTGTAGCATCAAATGAACCCCCTTGGAAAGACCCCCTTGCAGTGTAAATAAGGGGAAAAAAAAAAGCCCCCAGCCCCATTTATTAAGGTGAAAATTGCCCATCTCCTCGAAATGAAGACAAATCCTTTTGCAGCTACGTTGGCTTTCTTTAAAGGGGAGTGTTTGTTGGCGCAGCTCGATGTTGTGTTGATGTTGGGGTGGGGGAATGTGGGGGGTTCAGCTGGGAAGAGGCTGTTTATTTTCCATGTATTTTCGGGATGTTAATGGCAGTAAATCGCAGCCCCCCACCCCCAGTAACGGGCTGGGAGACAAAGGGCTGTTGTGAGGCAAGTTGGGGTAGGAAATGGAGCTGGGAACCACCCCTGCGCAGGAGGATTTGGGCTTTTGGGGGTTTGTGGAGTGTTTCCCGGTTCCTGGAGGCTGCGCTTGCAGTCAGCGGGTGCTGAAAACCAGGGGGGGAGGGTTGAGAAATCCCAAACTGGCCGGGGAGGGTTGAGAAATCCCAAACTGGCCAGGAAGGTGCCGGGGGCTGCATGCGACGCAATTGGTTTTGGGAAGGGGCTGATGTGTAGGAGAGACCCCCGCAGATGCTGCTCCCGATTGGGGTGAGAAGAAAACCTGTTCCCTATCAAGCCCCAACTGGGCACATCCTTAAAATCCTCATTAAAAATCCTCGGAAAATCATAAATGAGGCCCCACGGCCTCCACGATGGTCTCGCTCGGCTCAGCTTAGACAAGAGACACGCGCGGGTGAATAGATTTGGACTCTTCTCTTTCTCTGTGTGTGTGCGCGCGCGTGGCCATCGCCCATCCTGCGCCCGCCGCTGCTTTCCTCGCTCAAACCTGTTCTGGGCGAGCGCTTTGTTAATTGGAACAATCTTATTTAAAGGAAGATGAATTAAAAAAAAAAAGGAGAAATCAGCAGCCAGCTGCCCCCATCTCCCCCCCCCTCTACAACTTCACCTCCCCCCCCATAAATGTCATTGCTTTGGCACTGCCTGGCAGCTGCTGCCCTCTTTTCTTTGCGGTGTGTGCCAGGGCGTGAGCGCTCTGTTGGCACTGGGAAGCACTGGTAGGGTTTAGGGGGAAGAAAATGGTTTAAGTAGGGGGGGGAGGGTGTTTCGGGGTGGTGGCTGCACCCGTTAGCCCTTCGCTGGGCATTTAGGGTTTCAAAGGGACTTGGCTGCAGGGGCACGTGTCCTTGGGGTAGAAGGGTGCAGGGAAAGTCCCCTCCGGTGCTGGTCCCAAGGGTGGTGGCACTGGCCTGGCTGTGAGGTCGCTTTGGCTCAGGGCTTGGCACAACGACCCTGGGGTGACCCCGTGTCCCTGCCGGTGGTGGCAAAGCCAAGGGAGAATAGATGTGGATTGACCTTGGATTTTGGGGAGGGGGTGGGGTCACTCCATGACCCTCCATCCCACATGGGATTCATGCCCGTGGGGGCTCAGGGAGCCCAAATTTGTGACAGTGGGGGCTCAGGGAGCCAGAATCAGGGCAGATCCTCAGGGGACGAGCGTAGGAGAGAAGAGGGCTCCTCAGAGCCGAGTGCGCATGCCCGTCATCCTTCCCGAGGATTTGGGGGCACCGCTGTTGTCCGTGTCCCCCTCTCCTTGGCCCTGGGCAGCCAATGGCTCTTCTTACCCTGCCTGTTTGCCCAAGTTTAATCGGATTAGTGATCTTAGAAGCCCTTGTGCTCTAAATCCCGTAACTACTGCTGGTAGCGGAAGGGAGGTGGTGGGGAGGTGGGGGGGGACCCAACCCTAAACTGCTCCCTATGAAATATCAAGTTAAACACCACCCTGGCGGCAGCGGCGATCGGTGTAAACGACCCACGGTTTGGTTTCATCCCTCACCCCGCCGAGGTGGCGGTGAGCGAGTTCCCGCAGCCGGAGGAATCGCGGCCGCGTTCCCGGAGACCTCTCCCGAGAATCCCGCCGGCTTCACCGCTTAACTGCACCCGTACCATGCCCCACGGGTTCTGGCAAAGCAGGATGAGGCCTCGGCTGTTCCTTAGATCAAAGTTGGATAAAAGTTACCGGGACTAGAAAGGAAAAGGCACGGCGATGTTAGCGGAAATTGGTTCTATATAATTAAAGGGTATACATGAGTAGCTTTAGCACCATCCAAATGTTGGGTTTCTTTTCCTTTCATGCCCACCCTCCCGAGCCCGCTGCCTGGCTGAGCTGAGCTCAGAGCAACCCTCGCCTTTGAAAGCCACTTTTGGGTTGTTTGAGGATTTTGGGTTTTTTTTTTTAAATCAAAAAACTTTCGACCTCCTGATGGTAATATTAAAATACACGTCGAAAGTGTTAGAAATTTTGGAGATGTCCTCCCTGGTGCTCCCCTTGCTGGGTTTTCAGTTCCAGCATAACCTTCTTAATCCACAGGCAAATATTAAGTGGCGTTTATCCGGTGTCTACGACGTTTGCGCTGTAAAATTACGCTGCTGGGAGGGTGGTCTCCCCATCCCAGTACTGGGAAACCTCTGGTATTGTATCACCTGGAATATCTAATTTATTGAATGTTTGGGTTTTGCCCCTTTAATTCGGTGTAGAAGCTGGTTTAAGCTTAGGCGCAGTCTTAAGGGGGAGTTTAAGGGCACACAAGGCACAAACATCTCGCTGGGCTCCTGGAGAGCCGAGTGGCCCCAGCTGGCAGTGCCAAGGGGCTGTGCCGTGGCAGCGATGCCCACGCTGCAGCA
The DNA here is from genome assembly GCA_025345505.1 of Todiramphus chloris collaris. Lineage (NCBI taxonomy): Eukaryota > Metazoa > Chordata > Aves > Coraciiformes > Alcedinidae > Todiramphus > Todiramphus chloris. The sequence continues at coordinate 154,689 of JANVCC010000123.1, read as the reverse complement.
TGTGCCCGAGGGGTGCGAGGAGCACATCGGGGTGTCGGGGGCCTCTCTCTGCGCCAGGGCACCTCTTGTGACTCCTCGGGGTGGAGGTTTCTGGGCATAAATCTTCTCTTTCTGCCATTTGCAAGAGAAGAGGGAAAACAGGAGGGTCCTGATTCCTGTCCGTGGCTCCTGGGGAAGCAGCAGCAATAAATAATATATTTATTAAGATATTTTCTGTCCTGATGCACTTGGATTGCTTGCTTCCTTGCTGTTCTTTGGTTAAAACTCTGAGCTGAGCACGCAAAGTCCACGCTCAGGAGTCTGGGACGACTAGGAAACGCTCTTAACGCCGTGCCCACCTATGAGATAAAAGTGCCCATCCGTGAGGCGAACGCGGCCGAGGTGGTTTTGCGTTGGGGAAGAATCCTTTCTTACCCAGTTTACCAACGGAGTGATGTAAAAGGTGCTCATTTGTGTCCCGTTGACATCGAAAGGAATTAAAGAACGAGGGAACGTGGCAGCGGGTGAAAAGGACGCATCTAAAGTTTACCCAAAAAAAAAAATGAACTATCTTCTAACAGAATGTAAACAGGGAGGGGGAAATACAATATTTAATCTCTAGGGCTATAAATATAGGAGTCGTTTAGGTAGGCGAAAAAAAAAAATCATTAAAACCAATGAAATTAATATTAGGGGATCAAGCAGAAAGCTTAAACGGCATAAATCACTTCCCCCGGATTTCCAGCGCTTCTGTACCGCCGGAGTTTGACGAACCGGCGGCGCACTCAGAAGATGAATGTATTTTAGTTTGTTTGGACTCCAAGGTTTGTTGGGTGTGGGTTGGTTGGTTTTGTTGGGTTTTTTTTTTCCTGGGGGGGGGGGTTGGTGGTCAGACCCAATGCAGAGGGGATGCTGGCGACAGCGTCGCCTCTGGGGTCTCACGGGTTTTAGGGCGCTTTTGAAGCTGCTCTTCCTCTTGCGCTGGGGTCCCTTTTGCAGCCTCTTCTACGTAATTGGCCAAAATCAGCAGGTTTTTTTAATATTATTTTTAAAATGACACTTTTTTTTCCACTTCCCAGCCTTTCAAACCTCACTTTTGCTCAGTGGTGTTCGTTTGGGTTTGGGTTTTGGGGTTTGTTTTGTCTGTTCTCCTTCCTACCACCCCCGCCCCCAATGTCTCTCCCCAGACGTGCTTGGGAAAGAGACTGAGGAGGGGGAATTTGTGGGGTGAGGGGTCTCTGATGGGACCCTCCAAGCAGGGAATTTCTCTGCTCTTTTTTTGCAAAGAGGTGCCCCAAAGCAGCCCCTTCCCCCAGTAAAGCACAATGAAAACCAAACCACCCCCCTCCCACCCCGACACTCGCTTCGGATATTTGCAATTTATTTACGATCAGCCCCAAATTTAACAAAGATGACAGATTGAAAAGGGGGGGGGGAAGCAATTCAATTAATTTGTAATCTTACATTTCATTAGAAAATGCAAGAATAATGATCGCATCCAACGGGGAGGGGGAGAATCCTGAACGGAGATTCCACCCCCATCCCCGAAATCAGATTATAAAATAAGCTTTTTTTTTTTCTTTTTTTTTTTTTTTATTAAATTAGTTGATGAGCAGGTTGATCGGAGTAACCCCAGATTACGAGGGATGCAACCAGGACTACCAAACAAATAGGAAATGACAAAGGGCACGAAGTTAACTCCTCTCCCTTTTTCTTTTTTTGGGTGCCTAGGGGGCGGCTGGGTCTCGAAGGGGGTGGGGGGGGGGGCAGAGATGGGGAAAGGAGTTGGGGGGGCAGCGGGCTCTCAACAGCCGACCTGGGGCAATTAATTCGTTTGCAAAGAGGCTTCTGCCGGCAGCTAAAAGCCCCGTGTTGAGCTCGCGGGAGCCGAGTTGATTTAACCCGGGTTAAAGCCCCGAAACGTGCAGAAAAAAAGATCATTTTGGGGATGGGGGAGCCCAGATTTCCCCTCGGGTAAAAGCGCAGAGCCCGTCTCGTCCCTCGTTTGAAGATATTCATTGGTTCTTTTCTCTCTCTCTCTTTTATTTTTGTTGTTGGTTGGGTTGGGGTTTTTTTTCCCCTTTCGTCCCGAATTTTGTCCCTCCCCGCCCCCCGGGAATTGGGCAGAGCCCGCGGGGGAAAAGCCCCGAATCCCCCCGGATTTTCCTCTTTCCTTCCCCATCAAACTTCAGCTTCGTTTTCTGCCGTTTTCTCCCAGCGTTTTGCGAACCGGCAAATTAAAAAAAAAAACAAACCAAAAAAACCCAGAACAAAACCAACAACAAAAAAAAAAACCCAACCATCACCAA
>JANVCC010000123.1:121626-152301 GCA_025345505.1 Todiramphus chloris collaris | reverse complement strand
GGGGGGGGGGGAACGTGTGAAATCTCAGACAAAAGCCGCCTTGTTCCCCGGGATTTGTCGGGTCAAGCAGGATCCCGATTTAAGCCAGTTACTAAATGTAATTCTCCCACTTTGCCTCTTAATTTAACAAACGAAAAAAATAAATAAAATTAAATTAAAAAAAACCCCACTAACCACTTTTCTGCTGCTTGGGGGGAGAATTCGTAGCCGTCGTTTGCCCTCGAAAGTTAAAAAAAAAACAAAACAACAACAAAAAAAAGGGGGTTTAGCCATTATATTATTCCTGCCGCTGATATTGGCTCATTTCTAGAGTGAATCATATTCGAGAGATGCTTGCACGCCGTAAAATGTCAGCGGTTGATGCGAAATTATTCTGATAGTGTGGCTTAAATTATCATTTATAACGTCCACATTAAAAAAAATTATATAAAGTAATAATAATAATAAAAATAATCTTAACAAGGTTTTTACAGGGTCCTGAGCTGGTGGGAACTACTTTAGCTCCATTGTGTAGCATCATCCCCGGGTATTTCCTATTATTCTTAGGAATTTGGATTGATTTTTTTTTAATTGTCAACATTTTCTTAGTTCTCCCTTTATTTTTTCCCCCTCTCTTGCCAAAAAAATAAATTTACAAATATTAAAAACCCTAAAGGAAAATGTTTTCAAACACAAATGCATGTTTCCAAACTTATGCAGCTCACACAGAGAAATTAAATCCCAGGTGGGAGGCTGCACGAGTTTTTAAACTCGGGGTCAGTCCTGCTCAAAACTAATTTTCATTTAAAAAAAAAAAAGAAAATAAATCCCAGAGAGTATTGGGTCCAAAAGGTTCATCGCTTACAAAGCTGCTCCAAATTTCTGGGACATGGTTAAAGCAGAAGGATGACAATTTTCAGTTTTTAAAGGCTAAATGACATCTTTTGACCCTCGCCCCTCCGAGCTCGTGCGGCAAAGTGGTTGCTGCTCCAGGACTTCCCTGTGTGGTGGAGCTGTTAAAATCACACTTTTGTTTCTCTTTAAGACGAGGAGGGGAAAAAATAAAAATAAAAACATATTAAAAAAACCCAATAAAACCAGACAAAACAAAAACTAAAAACTAAAATACAAACTACAAAAAAAACCCAAAACGCGGACACAAAAGAAAAACAAACAAAAAAAAAAACCCCACAAAATAAACCACCACCAAACCAAAAAAACCTCAGCCAAACCATAAAAAAACCCACAAAACCCCACCATTCAAGAAGTGGGTTTTGAGAAAGCTTAGAAAAAAACCCCAAATATTTTCAGATATATTTTTTGTATCTCAGCGAGTATTCCTGGGAATCCCGCTGGGTCCTTGCTCCAGCTGGAAGGAACTGCCCCAAACAAGAAAAAAATGTGGTTTTTATCATGCACCCCAGCACCCGGGGTGGCTTTTGGAAGGGACAGGCAACCTTGGAACGTAGAGGTGACTTTTGAAGGGTCAGGTGCTGGTACCCGCTCCCTTGGGGCAGGGCAAGGTGATGGTTTTGGAGGCTGCCGCCCCTCCAAGGTGGTGCTCGGGGCGCTATGGGCATCGGAACCACATTTCGGGCCCCTCTCCTGGTGTTTCACAGCTTGTGGCATTGAAGGTGATAAAGGTGAGGGATGGTGGCTTCCAGTTGTCCCTGGAGATGCGTTTCACCTGGCACAAAGGGCTCCGGTGTCAGCCACGGCCACGGGACAGCGGCGAAACCGTTGTTGCCGCCGCTGAGGATGAGGACGCTCGTTAAAAACCTACCGAGCGCAAAATCGAGGCGGAAGGCTAATTAACGTGTTTATTTTTAATTCTGCTTGCTTGTTTGAAGGCAGAGGTGTCCTTAAAAGCCACCCCTCCGCCTCCCTCCATTTCCACACCAACTTCCATTCCCCCCGCCTCCCTCAAGCCTCGCGCGTGGTACCGGCAACGGGCATTGTGCTCCGCTCTCCAGCCCCGCTCGGCCTTTTGTCAGCCCCCTTTTCTGTGTCAATCAGATGGCTTTTGTCAGGTCCCAGACATGTTGTGTCCACACGCACGCAAATATCCGCGCGGGGCAACGCGGCGCACATTCGGATGGCGGTGGCGGCACCGAACGGCCGCCGCCGCCTCCCCCACCGATTTTCCCCCCCCTGCCACCCGTGCTGGTTGGAACTGGGGGTTGGTGGGGGGAGATGGAGATGGAGAGGGTGTCCATGAGTCCTCAGTGGGGGGGTTGGTCCATCCCGCCGGACAGAGCTTTGGCTGCCTGGCGCTTTTCGTCCTCGCTTTGTGTTTTCCCCCGTCGTTGCTTTTCTCCCTCGGTTGCTCTGAGTAGTTTTATCCTCTTCGGTTTTCCGCCGTGTAGCTCAAGCCCAGGGGGTTGACGGGTGATGGGGCTCCTAGAAAAGGCGTATTTTACGGTGTTTCGAGAATTCTTGTGTCATTAGCGGCGCTGGAGAAGCCACAGCTTAGGCTTGGGGTGGGGGCACCCATGGCACCCACGCTACGTCTCTTCCCCTCCTGACTCCCGGGCTTCTCTCCGTCCTTCAGCTGCCCAGACCCTGGGTTGCTGCCAGGACTCCATCTTGCCGCAGCTCAGAGGGCAACTTTGGGCGAAAAACCCACCCTTTTGGCGACTCTTGGCAGCGGACGGAGGGCAGGGCTGGGGGACCCCCCCCCCCAGAGGGGTCGGCAGCTGAGGAACGAAGTGGTGTGGGGCTCGTTTCCCACCTGGGACCTTCAGAGCACAACCCCTGCAAGGTCCCCAGCTGAGGGGTGGGGTTTTGTCCTCTCCTCGAGGTGCCGCCATAACCTGGGGCTGGGCTCGGCCCGGTACGGCCATAACCAGAGGTGGGACTAGGCCTGACCAGGCCGCTCGGCCTCCTAGCAACCACTCAGGCCTTGATGGCGCCTGTAGGCCTTGGTAGACCTGGCCATGGGACCGATGCGAGGAGAAGAAGCGGGAGGGCAACGTGGCTACGGGCTTTATACGCAGCAGACCCCCGCAACGGCAGCCGCCCTCCCCGGGCAGCAACAAAATGGCGGCGGTGGCTCCCAAATGGCGGCGCCCCGTCCCGCGGGCCCCAGAGGGGAAGGCGCCGGCTCGGTGCCAGGGCTGCTCCGGAGGGCACAATGACTGGCACATAACGGCCCCTCCGCCGCGGCCGTGCCAGCTGTAACCCCCCCCCAGCCCCCCCCTCCCTCCCTCCCTCCGCCTTGGCACGGGCAGGCGGCCCCGCCATGGCCGCCTCTGAGGAGGATTAAGGCCGCAGTTGTGTCTCCCTCTTTCTTTCCCCCTCAGTGGCTGAGAACAGGAAACGTGAACCTATCTGAGACTAATTGACTTGCAAATTAATCGTTTGTCCCTGCGCCTGATAATTAGTGCTAACGATTTTTACACACCAACCCCCCCCCCCTTTTTCTTTTTTTTTTTGCTCTCTCCTCCTCCTCCTCTTTATTTTAAAGGGGTCTGTTTTCCCTTTCTTTCTCTTCCCCCTCTCCTGATTTTTCATCCTCCCCCCCCACCCCGGTTCTTCTCTAAGCCTCCCCAGCTGCCCCCCCTGCCACAGGGTAGGGATGGCACTGGGTTTGGGGGCGAAGGGGCCTGGCAGGGCAGCCGGCACCCACAGCTGCTGCTTCGCTTCCCACGACTCGATGCCAACCTCCATGGCCGCCCGCGAAGGACAATGAACGGGGCTGGGAGAAGGGGATCGAGCATCTTGGCGGGGAGCGGGGGGGTTGGGAGGTGGGGGAGCAGGGGCTGCCTGACGACTTGGCATCGCTTTGGGGGTGGCCGCACCCGGACCGACGTTCCCAAAGGTCCCAAAGACCCCGGGGAAATGGGTTTCGTAAAACACAATCGCCGGTCGGTTCCTAAAGGAAGCCAAGGTTGGGGGTTGTTTTCTCCAGCCTTCCCTCTTCCGCTGGCGTTATTCCAGGGATACATCTCATTTTGATGTCAGAAGAGATGTTTCTGCTGAAGGAGGGCAGCTCAGCGCGGGCGTTTGAGGCTAGCGATCGAAACCCAGTGGCGTTGGCTCTCGTGGCTTCGTCTGAAAGCCTCGCCTGCAACGAGGGCACCGCTGGAGATGGACAATGCTGCTGCTGGATGGGGACGTTTATGGGGGAATAGTGGGGGTTTTGGTCATTTTTGTGGTCTGGGACCTCTGGACAGGGCTCGTTTGTGCAGCTCAGGGCTCGCAGGAGGGGCCATGCTCAGCTCGTTGGCTATGTGTCAAATTACAAAACGCAGTTTTGGGAAAACAAACGTGTTTTGCAGGAAATGTTTCCCTGTCAGCAGCGGGTCGACCCTATCCGTACTGTTATTCCGCTGCTTTTATGGTGGGCTGGTGACACAAACCCACCATAAAGTAGCTGTAGGTTACCCTTAATGTTTGTTTCACTTCGGTCAACTTTGCCGTGCAGCGTATCTCTAGTGAGAAATAACTGAAAATTTTGCCTGGAATTCTTGTGTTTTGATGCAATTCAACCCAAAACTCTTTGATGTTTCTACTCTGGAATTCTTGAGGAATTCCACGTGGCACGTTTTTGGGTTTGGATTTTTTTTTTCTTCCCTGTTTGTGATGAGGAAAAGATGTTGTGGGGTGGAGAGGGGGACCTTCTGTGGTGCTGAGCTCCCCTGGCTGGAGTTTTTGCATCCTGCCCATACCAGGAGGTAGAAGAGCCCCTTTGTGCTTGTGCTTGGGAACCTGACCAGTCCTCAGCCTTTGTCAGAGCCAGGATTTGTCCGTCTTCCTCATTCCCACCTCAGAATGAAGGTGGAAGCCCCATGTCCCCTCCCATCTACATCTTCCACCCATCCCACTGCTCCCCTCCAGCCATGGAACGCTTCTTCCTCTGGTGCCCAACCGCTGATAATTAAAGGGATCCTTTTCTTTGCATCTCCCCTCCCGAAACGCTCCTGGTGCCTGACACAATTTGTCTGCCATCCCCTTGGTGTAATCCTATTTTTGCCCCCCTCCTTGCCCAACTTTGCATCTGGGGTTTCCCTTCGCCTCTCGTTTTGCGGCTCCCACCACTCAGGAGTTGCCGGTCTCCCTTCCCTCAGAGCTGGGAGTCTATAAACCCCGGGGGGATGTCCTCGGACTCCGCGCTCGCGAGCTCGCTCTGTTTGGTTTGACCAGAGTTAATTGCGCGCAAACTCCGGGGCCCGGCGGCACACAGGGGCTCTTTGTTCCCTCAAGAATCGCTCGCCCTTCGGGGTCGCCTGCGGCCGTGACCTGCTGCCCCCCGGGGTCGCCCAGCCAACGTGCGCTGTCAAGTTGATCCCTGCGGCCGTGGCGGAGGGTGGGACTGGTTGCAGGTTGCCGTGGGGAGAAGGCTGAGACAGGAGGCACTGGAGGAGCCCTTTGGGTCAAGCTCATTGAAGTAAGGTGATGATTAGCAATGATGGTTGAGCCGTATGGCCAGGGAAGGGGGAGAGAGGGTGAAAGAGATGTTAGGGGTGGATTAACCCCCGTCAGACCTGGACAAGAGGTTTCCCAGATTAAGGACAAGTTCAGTGGTCTGTAAACGCTCCCCCTTTTGCCGGGGTGCCGCACTAGAGCAACTCTGGAGTTAATGAAAGCTCTGCAGCTCAGTGACCAGGCTTTGATGGCATCTCAATTGCTGGTGCTCGTGGGCCCACCTCTTTTTAGAGGCAGGTCAAGCTTAAATCCTTTGAATTAATATCCCAGTGTCTTTAGATACCCAAGCCCCAAGTGCTAACCCAGATGCTCGGTTCCTGTCAGCTTTCCCAGCTGCTCAGAAGCATCCAACCAACTTTTATTGGGCTTGTGGTCTCTCCAACAGGCTCTGGGTGACAATCCCCTCTGTATGGCACTGGTCATGACTGTAATGTGCCTGGGACTCGAAGGCAGCAGAGGCTCTGGGGTCCTGGTTGAAATTTGGTGCTGCTCAGAGCCAAATAAGTAAGGGACAAGTCACTTTGCTCTCCTGCCAGCTCAGCTTTGCAGAAGGACAGGGGTGTCTGTGAGACACAATTCATTTCAGAGGGCGAAGGGGTTGGTAGGTGGAAGCAGCAGGGTGAGGGATGCCCTTCAAAGCTCTCCAGGATGACAGAGGGCCCTGGGTGCTTGGCAGCGGTGGAGATGTTCCCCCTGACCACCTCACCCCTGGGTCCAGCCCGTGGTTTGGGCAGGTGGGAAGATGACACCAAGTTAGGTGGGAGTGTTGATCTGCTTTAGAGTAGGCAGGTCCTACAGATCTGTCCAGGCTGGATTGATGGGCTGAGGCAAATGATCTGAGGTTCAAACAAGGCCAAGGGCTGGGTCCTTCAAGAAGGTCATTGAGGGGCTGGAGCATGGACAGAGAAGGGCAAGAGAGCTGGGGAAGGGGCTGGAGCAGGAGGCTGGTGAGGAGCAGCTGAGGGAGCAGGGCTTGTTCAGCCTGGAGAGGAGGAGGCTCAGGGGAGACCTTCTGGCTCTGACAGCTCCCTGGAATTCAGGAGCTTGGAGCCAGGGGGGTTGGGCTTTGCTCCCAAGGAACAAGAGGAACCGGGCTCAAGCTGCCCCAGGGGAGGTTTAGGTTGGAGCTGAGGAACAATTTCTTGCCCTTGAGGGTTGTCCAGGCCGCCCAGGGCAGTGATGGACTCCCCGTGATCCCTGGAGGGGTTTCCCAGCCCCCCATGGAGCTGTGATGCTGAGCGACACGGGTCAGTGGTGCCCGGGCAGATCTGAGGCAACGCTCAGACTCAATGCTCTTGGAGGCCTCTCCCAATGCCTTCTGGTGATTCTATGAACCCGGCGGTGGGCAGCCCCATGCAGACCCCTCCGCGCCGAGCGGGGTGAGCTGTCGAGACGCTGCCTTGAGGCAGTTTCCCAATCCCTTGCGCACCTGGTCCTCTGTCAATGCAGCCACTTGGCTAAATGTGGGTCATTGTAGGAGGGTGCAGCCACTTAAGCAAACAAGCCTCAATTGCCCACTGATTGGGGTGGCTGAGAGCACCATCGCTGAAATTTCTGAGGGGGGAGGCATTAATAATCCCCATTCTGTCTCTGCAGCCCTTGCCCCCTTGTTATTTCCCTCTTTGTGTCTTAATTTGGCCCATTATTATTATTTTATAAAAGGGCCTTTTCTCCACCCCCTCCCTCTTGAAGACACTCCTTAGACCGATGGGAAAATGGCAAGGAATAATTATGAAAAACATCAGTGGAGAGAGGGCCATCTGAGAGGGATTAAAGGATTACAATTAAAACTCATTTTAGGGAGGTGATGTGACATTAGCGTTTTCATTCTTTCCCCCCCCCCCCCCATTCCCCAAACCCACCCCCCCCCCTTCCCCAAACACCCTCCAGGCTATCTGGGTCTAAGTTGATTAAATGACAAACTCCAGCTCAGAGGGAAACAACAACAAATTAAACGGAGAATAAAAATGAAAAACAACCACCGAAAAAATGATTTACGAAATGAAGTGAAAATGAGGTCACTGAGAATTAGGGAATAGCCTGGCAGCAGCTGGAGATGGGGTGGACAAAGCACCTGCTGCTAATAGCAGGTTTCTGATGGTGGGAGCATCTCCCTTCTGCCTGGTCCAGCAGGCAGGTGAAGACGTCTGAGGTCTCTGCTCCAAGATAAGGCTTGAGTTTTGGTTGGGAACGTCTGCTCTTGGCAGATTGCCTTGCAGGCTTGGTGCTCGCTGTCGGGTTTGCTCAACCCTAAGCTCCTCTGAGGTGACACAGGAGCCCAGAACGACCCCTGTGCTCTTCCTCCAACATCCTAAAGCAGCTTTGCAGCAGGAGAGGGTGACCTGGGAGGCGCATCCGTGTGAAAACGGTGCTGGAGCAGCAGGGCCCTCGTTTCTGCTGCGCTGAGTCCCTTTCTGGCATGGCTCTGGTGCCCATTTTCTCATCTTTTTTTTGCTGCTCAAACTCAAGCTTTTCAGCTCCTACTAGTGGCTGGAGCCAGACGGGCCCTGCCCAGGCTCAGACTGGTTTCGTGCTGCCTGTGGCACGATTCCCAGGCCTGGAGGTAGTCTCAGACTCTGACCGAACAAAGCAAAGCAGAGGGTGATGCCTGGGTCGTGGTGAACTTCCCCCCTTCCCTCTCACCACCTCATCCATCAGGACGCACAAGGGTTTGTGTCCATTCCTCCTCCATGGTGGAGAATCCTGACAGAGCTACTGGTTAGGATGCCTGGGATAAGGGATTTCCTGTTATAAACCAAAAACTTCCAGGAATCAGATGCTTGAGGTCCCTTCCAACCCCTACCCTTCTATCATTCTATGATTCTTCTGATGATGTGGACACCTAAACCCATGCTGATGGCATCGCTCGAAGCAGGGGAAGGTGTTGGGGGGCCAGAGATGCGTGGCTCAGGCTTTGCAGTTCAGGGTGCAGGGGAAGTTTTGACTGCTGGTATCTGATCTACAGGAGCTCCGACAGCAACAGGGGGGCTGAATCCACATCCTGCCCCGATGGCACAGAACTTAGTGCACGAAATAAACACCAAAAATCCCGCAAAGCGCGTGGCCTGGGGATGCTTCCCCCCCCTCTCCACCACCGCCCAGATTGTGCGTGTCAGAAGCAGAGAGGAGCTTCTCTCTTCTGCATCCTCCCTTTTTCCCAGCTGAAGGGCTCGGGTTGTGCAAACGCAGCCTCCTTCCTGCAGCCTGGCATGGCCGGGCATCCTCCCATCACGTGGGCGCGCACGTGGGCGCGAGCTCTCGTCATGTGAGGTGCCATATAGTGTCTCATATCTGGAGGCAGGGAGAGCTGCAAAAAAACAAAACGGAAGGGAAGGTACCCCCCCCCCCCCCCCCCCCCCCCCCCCCCACCCTCCCCAAACCACCCCCCCAGATCCAGCCTATTTTCTTTCCTCTCCTTTTGTTTCCGATTTCCGGAACTATGCGGCAAAGCAAAGCGTGGGGAGAAGAAAGAGGCTGAAGAGAGCTGGCATCTGGCAGGGAAAAGAACAAAATAGCAGAGCAGGGCTTTGCTGGGCAGGAGAGGCGAAGGTGGGCGGTTTGTGGGACCCTCAGAAGCAACGAGGCGCAGGGAAACCCGCGGGGTCTGAACGCCGGGGCAGGGTCCTTGGCGGGTATCAACTGGCACAGAGCTTGCGGTGGAGTCGTCAGCCCAGCGGCTTTGGGTTTTAGCCTTCCTGGTGGGCATCCTCCTGGCTCCCCCACGTCCACAATACCTCCCTCTCAGTCTCCCTCTTGCTTCATCCACCCAAGCATCCCCAGCACATCTCCAGCACAACGCCGAGAGCCTGGTGGGCACCGCTACGGTCCCATCCTGCTCTCGCTTCGCCAGAGAGGCGAAGCGGAGGCGATTCTCTCGCGGCCGCTTTCCCCGAGGCTGAACTGGTCGGAGCGATGTGCTCCTCGCTGCGATGTCCCTTTTACAGTCAGGGCTGGGAGATGCCTGAATATATTTTATTCCTGATTTTTTTTTGTTGTTTTGTTGGTTTTTGTTGGGTTTTGGGTTTTTTTTCTTCTGTCCCAGCCGCGGAACACAGAGAGTTCTTTGCATACAGACCCAATGAAGATAATGTTAATTAGGTAAATTAATTAGGACCAAGATGCAGTGTTTTCCCCCTGAGGAGGAAATACAGTAAACTCCATTTTTTGTGAGCTGTTTATTCAGCCAGGGCGGTCGAAGGAGAATAGTGGTGTCAAAGAAGCTGCCATTTTCAAGGTCCTTGTGTCCCTTCTGCGCCGCCCTAGAAAGGGAACAAAACTCTGTTGACAGCAAAATCTCAGCAGGAGCCCCTGGGCCGAGGGGCACGGGGAAGCGAAGTGGAAAGGGTGCCAGGTTTCCGAGCGCCTGGAGGGAACAGGCTTTGGTCTCCAGCGTTTCAATGGGGCCGGGGAAAGCAAATCAGCCCTTTCAAGGCCAGTCACGCTGTTCTCGAAGGCACACACTGGAGACAATGTGCCCTTGGCAGCAGGGCAGAAGGAGAGGGATTGGGTGGCCATGGCAAGGGCGAGGGCGTTGAGGGGCTGGAGCATCTCCGTGCCCAGGAAAGGCTGAGAGCCCTGGGGCTGTTCAGCTGGAGAAGAGCAGCCCGAGAGGGGAGCTGAGCAAGAGCTAAAGGGCCTCGGGGGGCAAGAGGATGGGGACAGACTCCGCTCAGCGGTGCCCAGTGCCAGGACAAGGGGCAATGGGCACGAACGGTGAATCCAGGAGGTTCCATCTGGAAAAACCCTTCCCTCTCCACCAGCATGGTCACGGTTTGGCTGCTCCACGCACCATCACTGCTCACTGACCCTCCTCCTGCTCCAGCTTTTGGTTCCACAGTTTTTAATTCATTCTCCTCCAAAAGCCCTTGAGCAGGGGATCCCGATCCCAGCCCACGCACTTGTTCTGGTGCCTTTCCTGGACACAATGCTTTTTTGAGTGGGTCACCACCCTCCCTATGAGGTGCTGTGGGACGGGTGGGTTCGTGGCTGTCGTTGAGCGTCGGTGGTTGGGGTATTTTCACATCGCCCGTTGCTGGAACAGGGTTGGTTTTTGCCTCTCCCAGCCCTGCACTCTGCCCACAGCGCCGTCTCCCATCGGCATCGCTCCGGCTCGCAGGGGCAGTGCATCCTGGGAATTTCCTTCCCCAGTGCCAGAATACCTTCACCCCAAGCTCGATCGTGCAGACAATCTTCCATCGTCATATTTAGCCCCCCCCCCCTCCTCCCCAGCCCCCAATCCCTGTCACTGAGCAAAGCCAGGATGAAAGCGGCGTGGGGTTGGGTTGGGTTGGTTTTTTTTTTTCCCCCCCCTCTTTTTTTTTTTTTTAATGGCGTTTCATTAGCCTCCAAATCAGACGGGCTAAACAATGGCGTTCTGTCAGCGATGGGCTTTCGTGCTGATTTCATCTCCTCTCTCATCCGTATGCAAACCAGCCTCCAGCAGGCTTTGGGCATGCCATGGAAACCGAGGTGCAGGCCCGGAATGGGGGTTCTCGGAGTGAGAAATCTCCTGTTCGCTTTTTCCCATTTGCATAATGCAACTTTTCTTCCCCCAGACACTGAGGCGCTTTGTTTATAGAGAGCGGAGAGAAAGGGGGATGCCGGGGACAGAGGAGGACCGCGGGGAGGGGGGGAAGCGCCCGGTGGGAGTGGGGAAGAGGAGGGCAGCTCTCGCAAAAGAAGAACACGCAGAGAAAAGTGCGGGGCGACTGGGAGGGAATTTATATGAGGATGGGGACTGGGAAATGGGGCTGGGCCAGTTCCCCGTGATCCTGGGACCCGCGTGCTCCTTTGGCCTCTCCATGCCAGCCCGAAGGGTGTCGGGGGGACTTGGCGTGGCTGAGGATCCAGCTGGGAGCCTGGATCCGTGCTGGATTAAAGCCGGTTGTCATGATAATGCCCCCCAGAGGAAGCAGGAGCCTTTTCAAGCCCTGCGTGAAATACCTCAAAGGGTTTTGTGCAAGAAGCCCCAAAGAACCTCAAGTGGTGGAAACCGAAGGTTGTTTGGAAGGAACAGTGACCCGCTGGGTACGTGGGAAGGTGGCCCAAGTGGCAGCCAGCAGAAATTGTACGGGTTTAGACTGGAATTGGTTCGAGCCTCACTTGTGCTGCTTGCACTTTGGAAGCTCTGGTTGCACGTGGGACCGGCCGTTGCTCTGCCACCTTTAAAGAGCAGCTGGGATTCTTCTGGGACAGTCCGTGGAACGTAAAATAGCAAACATCTACCTGCGAGCAGGAAAGCTCTGCAGTGTCATCTCGGTGTCGGAGGATTTACGGTGCTTTGGAGGATTAGGCTGTAGCTCTGCAGAGTCCCGTTGGCCCATGGCAACACCCAGCAGCCACCCTGACACCCTCTGAGGTGCAGTGGTGCCTTGGTGAGGTGCAGCTCTGCATCCTGGGGCAGCTGGGATGCTGCTGATGCTCTGGAAAATGGATGGGGCTTTCGAGGAGGCTGTTTTGGGGGTTTTTTCCTCTTTGTTTTTAGTCTGGTTTCCAAGGAAAATGAGATTTCTGCCCTCAGAAAGGACATGTCTGGCATTACTCGCCTCTCTCCCAGGAACTTCTGAAACGGGGCAACTTCAGCCCTGTTCAGCTCAGTGTTGGGTTTTTTTATCCCCAGCCTGTGGGAATTGCTTTGAGGCTTTAGTTGTATTTGGTTTTCACAACCTCATTTCTACTATTGGCCCCAAAAACCAGGTTTTACTCAAAGACAGAAAGCTGGTGAAGGTCTGTGGCCCTTCCCTTTGAAGAAAGGTCCTCAGGGGTGGGGGTTTTGCCAGGGTGCCTCTGCCTGGGACTAATGATCTCTGAGATGCATCAGAGCACCTCAATCCAAGGGCCCTTCAGCCCAAGTGGGCACTTCTGAATGAGCCTCACCTATCGTCACTGGGGGTTGGGCTAGATGACCTTTGAAGGTCCCTTCCAACCCAAACCATTCCATTTTTCTATGATCCTGCCCACCTTGAGCCAGAGATGCTTGCGAAGCTGTACCATGGCCCATCCAAAGCCCATCGTGGCAGCCTTTGGGCAGCAACACAGGAGGGGAGGAAGGAGCAAGCTGTGATTAAAACACTTGACTTTGGGTGTAAACTTCTTTGTAGGTGGCCAGGGCCGGGTCGGTGCCAGGCTGCTTGCGATGGGCAGTGAGTAGGTCCCTGCGGAAGCTTGGTGACAGCTTCCCAGCATCACTTCCACGCTCACCCTCCCACTCTCCGGCCCTGCTGGTCATGCCAATTTGTCACCAAGCTGGGATTTCAATTAAACCCCAAAAGGAAGGGTCAAGGGTTATGCAAACACGGTGGTAAAGGCCACTTGCCTGGAGGGCTTTTCCGGGGCCGCTGGTGCCGGCCCCTTGCTTTACAGAGTCCCAATTGACCCAGGATGAGGGCCACCATTGTTCCCTGCTCTCCATTCAACAGGCGGTTTGTCAATAAAATTGACCTCCCAACTCCCTCACGGATTCTGCCTCCTCCTCTTCCTCCTCCTCCCGACGGTTTGACCAGCGCAGAGCTCATGGTCCCTCCGTGGTCTTCGTAGCCCTGGTCATGCTGAGGAGCGTGGCCAGGGAAGGGCAAGAGAGCTGGGGAAGGGGCTGGAGGAGGAGGATGGTGAGGAGCGGCTGAGGGAGCTGGGCTTGTCCAGCCTGGAGAGAAGGAGGCTCAGGGGAGACCTCCTGGCTCTGACAGCTCCCTGGAATTCAGGAGCTTGGAGCCACGGGGGAATTGGGCTCGAGGAACAAGAGGAACCGGGCTCAAGCTGCCCCAGGGGAGGCTGAGGTTGGAGCTGAGGAACAATTCCTTCCCCTGCAGGGCTGTCCAGGGCTGTCCCAGTCTGCCCAGGGCAGGGGGGGAGTCCCCGTGACCCCTGGAGGGGTTTCCCAGTGCCCCGTGGAGCTGTGGTGCTGAGGGACAGGGGCCAGGGGTGCCCTGGCAGTGCTGGGGCAACGCTTGGCCTCCCCGAGCTCCAAGATCTCTTCCAACTAAAACAATTTTATGAAAGATCACAAGCAGTCGGTTCATTTGTCCTCTCCAGGTCTCCTTCTCCCTTCACGTCCCCCGGGTATCACTCTCAGCACATCCACCTACTCCAGGTATGATCCTGCTTTTCAGGGAGGCACGAGCTCTCCCGGTGGGTTTGGGTGGTGGCACCGCGTTGGCCGCCGCCAATCGTACCGGGCAGCGTTGGAAAGGAGCTGGCGTTTGGGACCTGCAAGGCTGAGGAGGCCATTTCAGCTGCAGGATAAATGGGTATCGCGGAGCAAGTGGCAATTAGCGTGGGTAAAGAGCCCCTTAGTGACTGTCCCTTACATAACACCTTTGTTCCTGGCCCTTCACTTCATATTCGGTTTGTAAATAAACTTGACTCCCAGTTTTTACCGGGACCTCTATTTCCCTCTTTATTTTATTTTATTATGCTTTCTAAACCGGCAAAGAAGGAGCCGATTGTTCGCCGCCGGGGAGCTGCCGAGCTTTGCGGTGCTGCCCGGCTTGGCGTTGCCCGCTCGCCCCGAAACGGGCGCTGGTGGCAGTGAAGGACAAGAGCCACCCACGCGGCCACCACGCCAGTGATTTTAATTGCCCCCGCTGACGGTGCCCGCAGCCTCATTATGCCGTTGGCGATGAATGGGGGCCTGAAAATTGGGCTTTGTAATTAAAGGCGGTGGGTCTTTCGCTGGGGAGGGGGGGAGTTGGCTTGGCAGAGCGGCTGAGCTCTTCCCCCCCTCCCAAGTTTAGGGTCGGGGAGGAGAATCCAGGTGACTCTGGACCAGCCCCAACTCAAGGACCCATCTCTAATTCGTGCTTTGTCCTCCCCGTTACTGTACAACCCATGGGTGCTGACCCATGGGTGCTCACCCGTGGGTGGCATCTGCTGGGCTGGCTGTGAGAGGGTGCTCCAAGGCACGATGGGATGTGCCACGGTGGGCTTGGGGTGCCCAGTCCCAGGCTTTGGGGAGCAGATCCCCATGGCCTTGAACCTGCACATTCAAGCCACGCTTTGCTTTCTCCAGGTCCTTTTCCAAGGGGAAGGGGCTGCTTGGGGTGTTACCGAGATGCTTAGTGCCACGGGCAGAGGTTCTTCCTCCAGCATCGGCCAGGTTGTCCCCTTGCCACGGCCCGGCACCGGCACCGGTGATGTTGTGCCATGGTGAGAAGCCGTCGGGCGCTGCTCTTTGTTCAGCACGGGGACAGTCGGGCCCCTGCTCCTCTCCGGAGCTTTTCCCTCTCCCATATGGCGCCCATTATTAGCCGCGTGCACCAGCCTCGTCTGACAAGGAGCTTTCCAGGTGTCGCTGGGCTAACGATTCACACTCGGAGGAAGGTGGGAAAGATGATTAGCGGGCGTTCTATCAACCAGCACCCGGCATCAGCTGCTCCTGGGTGGGGGGAGGCGGCGGGGGCCGCGGATGTGTAAGGACACATACGCCGGGGGGGGGGGGGGGGGAAGCCTGGGCTTTGTCCTGCCGCTAATTCCAATGGACTCTTGGGTACCTCTTTGTGTGCCTTAGTTTCCCCAGCTGTAGCTGGGGGTGGGGGGGGGGGGTTGTGTTGCTGCTCCTCCTCGTGCAACCCGCGTGGAGCAGCTGATTGAGCTCCTGCATTAGCAAGAGGTGATTTCGTCAGGTCCCTTGGCAGCTGGGCTGTCGCGGGAGAGGGCACCAGAGCTGTCACAGTCGGGGCTCTTGGGGGACAAGGTTGGCGGAGCTGGCGGGGGGATTATTTAATTCCCCCCCCCCCCCACCCTGGCAGGAGGGATGTGGTGTGGTGTGTCTGGAGCGGGTCCTGCAGGCTGGGGAGAAGGGGTCCCTGGTGCCAGGGTGGCACAGGCAGAGCCCGCTCCACGCAGATGTGTCCCCTCCCCGCCTGCATCGCGTTGGTTTTTCCTGCTGAGGAGGATATTTTAAAGGAAGGTTCGTTTGCAAGGCAGGTCCCAGCGTCCCTGAGCGTGACCCATGCACGCTGTGCGCCCAACCCCTGCGAGCTGGCGGGATTTCTTCTCCAGCTCTTCCTGCAACTTGACTGATGATGGAGAGAGGAGCAAAGGAGGAAAACGAGAATAAAACTGAGCTTTTCTCAGCTGTCCGTTGCTCCCAAAAGTGGTGCTGCCTCACGGTACATCAGGCTGTGGTCTGCTCGGAAAAGCGATACCACAGAGAGCTCCCCACAGGGCTGGGGAAATCGAGGCACGAGCGGCTCCTGGCACCCAAACCCCCCCTTGAAGCAGAAGTGTTGTAAAGGTGGGGGGGGTTCGCCCAAGCTCCTCGTGCCTCGCTGGGGTGCGATCATCACCCAGCCACCTCTGTCTGTCCCGGGACAGGCCCTTGGAGCTGCCAGCAGAGCCGACCGCTGCCTCTCCCCAAGAGAGCAGGGCCGGCGGGATTATCTGCTTTAGCTGCGCCATCTGTTCGCCAAACTGCCATCATTATGTTCAACTTGGGAAGAAAACGGCCCCTACAGAGAAGCAATTTGTTCGCTGACTAAACCTTTCAGGCTCTCGCCGGCCGAACCTACCCTTGCCGCTGCACGGGCGAGCTCTCCGCTCGCTCCTGGCTCGCTTAAACAATCTGCGGGGAGAGTGGCAGCGCGCAAGCCGGTCGCGTTGGTAAATGGGAGCGGGGAGGGCGCAGGGCTCCCCTAATCCGATTACAAAACATAACAGCCTTTCAGAGGGGCCAGGGGGGCCGGGCAAGGGGAGGAGGAGGAGGAGGAGGAGGAGGAGGGAGGTCCATTTCACACCCGACCCCTACGTCTGGGGGTCTCGCAATGATCTCACTGGAGGGGCTTTTCTTCCCGGCGCAGTGGGTTGCTTTTGAAACGTGCTGCGAGGAGATCAAAAAGGGGAAAGGGGATGCCTGGGAAAAAGGAGGAGAGGGGCTGGGAGGGAGGTGAGGTAGGAGGGGGTGGCGAGGGGCTGGGGGTGATGGCTGGAGCCTGGCACCCCCTCGCTGGGGCTTTCGTGCCACTTCTCCCTTTGCAAGGTGGCACCAGGGAGCAGTGTGTGCCGTGGGGACGTGGGATGCGCGTGCGTCCCCCCCGCAATGCTAGCTGAGCGGGGCTGGGGTCTCTGCACAGAGCAGGGACAGTGGGAACCCTCCCTGGGGCAGCAGGAATGGAGCCGTGGGGCCCATTCCCCCCGTGTTTTGCTGGGGGAATTTGGTGGCACCCAAAGCATTTGGCAAATGCGTTGGTTTCCTCAGACTTTCCGTAACGAGCAACTGCAAGTGGAGGAGTTCAAGCGGTGGTTTGACTCCTACCCAAGTGGGAAGTTTGGAATTTCTGCTGAAATTTTCTTTAATTTGATGATTTAATTCCTGGTCACACAGACAAAGAGCCCCATTCAAAAGCGATGGTTTATGGCCAGCCTGCAACTGAATGATTTTTATTTTGGGTGGGGGGCATCCTTGATGCAATCATTTCAAAACCTCCTTGAGTTTCCACAGCAGCAGGTATTAAAACGAGACGGTCCTGAATGTGGCCACTTTGGGTAGCAAACCACTGACCCCAAACCTGGCTGTGCTGGTCCTGAGCCCCCCCCCGGCCTCTCTGCGTGGGATGGATGGGGCTGAGGGGATGGCACCCTGCTCTAGCTGCAGATGTGCCTGCTCCCTGCAGGGGGGTGTAGGACGAGATGATCTTTAAAGGTCCCTTCCCACCCAAACCAGTTGATGATTCTACGAAGGGGGGATCCTGGGGGCTTTGCTTTCCTCCCTGGAAAGAAACCTGAAGGAAACTCGGCCAGCAAAGCTGGGCAGGTGTTGTGGGAATTCACTGGCAAATCCTGAGGATACAAAAGTTGTCCGTGTTTTAATTGTCGTGTGCGGAAGTGTCCGTAGAAAGTCTCTGCTGCTTCCCGTGGAGGCTGGTACACCCCTTCCCCAACACAGCCCCCCCCTCTCCTTGCCTTCCTCTCTTTGAAGAGCAGCAGATGGGGAAACTGAGGCATAGAGCAGAGAGGGGAAGTGGCTGAGCTGAGTCTGGGCACCCTGAGGTGACCCTGGAGCGAGCCAAGTTGCTCCCACAGCAAGCACCCATAACACTGCAGCACCTCTTCACCCTGCAAAGACCCCTGGGCACCCAACTGCTCCCCAGACCTTTGAGACCAGGAGCTGGCTTCCACATGGAGACAAGCCTGGAGCAGGCTGCTGGGAAATTCAGGCATCCAGAAGCTGCCGGGCACTGGTGATGTTGGCAGAGGGTTGATCCTGGTGGTGCTGGACCTCACCAGGGGGTCGGAATCGTTAGACCAAGGTGCTGAATCCCGGCTCCTTTCTGTTTGCCCCACGGTCGTGTCCTTCCTCAGCCTCCTGTGCCAGCACAGAGACATTGGAGAGGGGCAGAAGACCCCTGCTTGGGGCAAATCGGGGCTGGATGGCGGGATCCGGAGGGACTTTAACGAAGGTGTGTGGAGGGCAGGATTCTGCAGCCAGAGAAGCTTCCAACCCCTGCTGCTGCCTGAGCCCCGGAACCCCTGGGGTTTTTTTTAATCCTTCCCCAGCTTTACCTCCCAGAGGACCGTGTTTTCCAGGTCCCGCGTGGCCGGGGGTGATCTCAACCTTTTCATTTTCAGGATGGCTCCTGAGGATGCCCAAAACCGGGCGAGGGCGTCTGAGAGCGGGGACCAGAGCGGCTCCTGTCGCCGGGCTTCCCCTGACATCTAGTGGCAGAGCTGGGCTGGGCTGCTCGGAGCTCCGGTCCAGGGGTGAATCCCGACCCCAACCCCTGGTACAGCCCCGACCCCAGCCCCTGGTACAGCCCCGACCCCAGCCCCTGGTACAGCCCCAACCCCAAGCCCTGGTACAGCCCCGACCCCAGCCCCTGGTACAGCCTCGACCACAGCCCCTGGTACAGCCTCGACCACAGCCCCTGGTACAGCCCCGACCCCAAGCCCTGGTACAGCCCCGACCCCGGGCAGGATTTGCGCAGCACTGAGCATCATTGGGCTCTATCCACCCCGGTTGCTCCTGTTTAACTGGGTTTTTTTTTTTTTCCCTAAAACCCACCGATTCCTCTGCTCTCCACACCCTCTGTCCCGTCCCAGTCCCACCAGAGGGAAAACTCACCGGTAAGGGTGCCCCCGAGGGTGGCCAGCAGCAGGGTGACGGGCAAGGCGCAGAGCTGGCAGACCGCCTGGTCGATGGCTGTCCGGCTGCCCTGGGCCACCAGTGGGAACACCAGTTCCAGCCTGCGAACCGGAGCGGGGAAGGGGTTTTGGGGAGCTTGAAGAGGGAGCTTCACTCGTGGGTGGTATAACAGAGGGGGCGTGGAAAGCATCAGGGGGGCATGGTGGCCCCAGCTTGGCGCGTGGAGTCACCAGCACCCCTGACGCCGTCTCTCCTCACCTGCCACCGTAAGCATCTGCAGTGGCCAGCAACGTCAGCAGGGTCCCCAGCAAGGCACCCAGGACCCCCGGCAGCCCGTGGATGTTGTGAATCCCACACGTGTCCTGGATTTTCAGCCTGGAGCTCAGGACAGGCTGAGGAGAGAGTTGAAGAGCCGGGGTTCGGATGGGGGATGCTGGCCTAGGGAGGTTTCATGTTTCCCTCCCCAAAAGCTGGTGGTCTCCTGGCCTGGGACCAGTGTCCTCGGCTCTCCGGAGGTGACTCACCGTGAGGAATCTGAAGCCAAGCAGGGGGATCAGGCCGGCTAGAAACCCTGCAATGAGGGCCCCGAAAGGGGTGACCAGCATCTCCCCAGCCATACCCATCACAGCCACACCAGCCAAGGTGGCATCTTGGATCTGAACCTGATGGAGCAGGACGTGGTTAGGGGAATTGGCTCCGTGAAGGACATCAGAGTGGGGCTGGGGGGATCTGGGCTTCCTCGGGGATCAAACTGAGTCTCAACAAACCCAAGAAAGATTAATGGGTCACCCCTTTTGCCCCAGGGGTATTCACGCTCGCCATCCCTGTAGGACAGGATATGGCAGCGCATGGGACTTGGGTTTGCTTCAGGAGAGGACCTACCACCCTCGGAGTGCTCTCCTCATAGAGGAGAGGTGAGAGGACGAAGGTGGCCAGGGTGCTCGCCGCCAGCGAGAAATAGGCGTTGAGAACTGCCCAGGGCTCGGCGTTGTTGTGGGCTGTGGTGGCTGAGGTGAAGCTGGGCCAGAAGATCCACAGGTAGATGGTTCCTGCGGGGAAGGGGAACGAGCAGGTTTTGATGTTGGGGTTGACCCCTCACTGGAAAGAAACTTTTGCTAGTGACAAAAGATGAAGGTGGCCACAGCTTGCAAGGTGGGAGGTTCAGGTTGGGAACGAGGAAAGGTTTTTTTTTTTTCCTGGAGAGGGTGGTGCAGCCCCAGGACAGGTCCCCAGGAAGGTGGAGGACCTCTGTCCTTGATGGTTTGCAGGACTCTGCTGGTCAAAGCCACAGCCACACTGTCCTAACGTTGATGATGGTCCTTCCACCACCACATCTGTGACTCCAGTGTTGCGGGATCCAAGTTCCATACCAACCACAGCAAAGACATCTGGCTGGTGCCCCGTGTCCCGCTGCTCTTTCCTCTTGTCCAGATGGGACCGGTGCAAGATCCGTGAAACCATCAGGCCGAAATAAGCCCCGAAGGTGTGGACGGTCAAGGACCCGCCGCTGTCGCTTACCTGGTGAGTGCAGAAAAACACCACGTGGGGAGGGGGGTTTATGGGATTTGTGTCTACGGACAAGGCAGGTCTTGGCATAAGGAGCCTTAAACCCATGGTCACCCCCTTCCTGGTGCTCCCCCTGATCAGTCACTCACCCCCATGAGACCGAGCAGGATGTACTCGTTGAGAGTGAAGAGGGTGACTCCCAGCAGGGTCAGCAGCAGCATCTGGACGGGGTTTACCCTGCCCAGCAGAGCTCCGGTGGAGATCAGAACGGCTGCGGTGCAGAAGTCGGCACTGACCATGCTGGGAAGGAGAGGGAAGGTGTGGGGCAGGGAGCGTGGGTCTGAGCGTGCAGGGTGACCGTGGGAGCTGGGGAGAGCGGGGTTGGGGGCTACAGGAGCTGAGCCTGCAGCCTGGACCTGGAGTCCCACTTCTCCCATGAGCTGAATGGGCAACCTGAGCCTTGCGATGCTGGTGACTGGGGCTTGAGGCAGGTCCCCGTGGGGCCACCATGCCCCCTCCACGTGCCTGGTTGTATCTTTGGCGGTACTTCCACAGCCCTTACTACTGTGGTACTCAACCCAGAAGCTGGGTTCTACTGGTCCTCGGAATCCTCCTCCAAAGCAGAGCTGTGAGTTTTGCAAAGGGAGCCAGTGGACCAGAGCTGGACCTGGGGCCGTGGTGGCTGGCCGGCAGCACCAGCATCTCCTTCCCACCTTACCTCTGAGCTCCCACGTAAATTTTGCCGTTCAGGAAGAAGTATAAAAAGCCCTGGATCAGTATGGCCCACTGGGTGGCAAAAGCCACGACGAGGATGCTGGTGGCCACGCTGCCCGGCCCATAGCGGCTGAGGAAGGCCACCAGGAGCCCGAAGCCAAGGAGAGCTTGGAGATGGACATCCCGGAAACCTGGTGGAGGAGAGGCAGAGGTGTCTGGGGGGTGTCAAGGGCAGGAAACCACCCTCCTGTCTGCTGGTCCCCCCCTGAGGGGGCTCAGACACCCCCTCCTCTCACAGGTTTTGGGGAGCTGAAGGCTTCAGTCAATAAAAATCAGCCTTGCTCCACCTATGTGTCTCTGGAACCATGGTGGGGGGTTCTTACAAGGAGCAGCTGAGGGAGCTGGGCTTGTCCAGCCTGGAGAGAAGGAGGCTCAGGGGAGACCTCCTGGCTCTGAGAGCTCCCTGGAATTCAGGAGCTTGGAGCCACGGGGGTCGGGCTCGAGGAACAAGAGGAACCGGGCTCAAGCTGCCCCAGGGGAGGCTGAGGTTGGTCCAAAATATCATCCACCCCTCGGGACCCTTCTGCTGCCCGTGCAAACATCCCATCCCGCTTCACGGGACAAAAGGACCAGAAGGGTGAAGAGAAGAATGGGTGCAGCCCAGTACCATTTGGTAGCAAACCAGAGCCGGGGGCGGGGGGGGAGGCCTGATTCCCGCTTGAGCTAAACGCCCTTTGCACCCCTCGCCCGTGCCGACAGCTGGGTCCCGTCCTTCCCGTGAGTCACTGCCCGTGCTGGGTGGGGTTCCGTGGGCAGGAGAAACCGGGAGAACCTGCCTGGCCCCTGCCAGGCTGGGCTGGGCTGGGCTCCCGTCCCCTCCCTCAGCCAGGGTGCTCTGGGGGGGCTCCGTGCCAACACCCCCCTTCATGCTCCAGCTCCTGAACGACGCATCCTAGACCTAAACATCCTTATTTTGGGTCTTCTGGTCTATCCCTGTCCAAGCACATGGGATATCCCTGCAGCACGTTCCCTTCCCACCCACCAGCCCTTCCCGATGGGGTGCACCAGTATCCCCCCCCAGCCCCCCCAACCCCATGGCTTGATCTTCCCCCTTCTCTGGTGTGCTCTGGAGCACGAGCCGAGGCTGCTCTGCAGCCTGGACCGAGCGTGGTGACACCCAGTGCCCGTGGGGACCAGGCAGAGCCCACCCTTCTGCACCCACCCGGGTTGGGGGTACTCACGAGGGTGCTGGAAACCCCAGTCCTGGTCCCTCCGGCTGCAGTTCAGCTGCTGGGAGCAGAGGCCAGCGCTGCTCTCCGGGCTGTACCGGACGAAGGCGGCGAAGAGGATGATGGTGAGGATTTGGAGGAGGAAGCAGAGCCCGGTGAGCTGGAGCCTCGTGGTGACAGTGTGCTCAGGCATGCTGCGGGGCAGCCGGAACGGTCCAACCCCCTGGAACTGGGGGAACTGGGGAGACACGAGGAGAGACACGCTGGGGCTGCAAACTCCGCCCGCCGGGGTGGCTGCCAGGTCCTGCCCTCGCCTCGGTGCTTCCCAAGGGCGGAAGAACCGGTGCTGCCAACAGCCTGACCGGTTGCCCCCGTACCCCTCGACACACCAGTTTACCCCAGCAGCCCACTGGGCATGGGGCATTCGGTGCCAGCTCCCATCTCGGATGGGTGTGAGATGGTTGAGGTGGGGTTTGAGAGGTGGGGGGAGCCATGGCCAGGGTACACCCAAGGTTTCAGCCTTTCTGGAGGTTCAGCACTGGAGAAACGTGGTGGGTTTGATGGGGATGGGCTCGGACGGAGGGGATGGAGGGCGGTGCGGCGAGCGCAGCGCGAGCGACCCGCTGCAGGGGTGCTGGGCTGCGGCCAGCTCAGCAAAGCCAGGTTGAATCTCCTTGGTCAGCAGGAAAAATAACAGTTTGAGGAGGGGGAAGGGGTGGGGAAGGGGTTGCCCGCGGGGCTGCCTGGGGAGGAGGAGAAGCTGAACCTTGGAAAACACAAGCGAGGAGCACGGTCGGAAGCTGCTGCTGAACAACTTGCGCCCGGAGAGGCGGGGGGAGGTGGGGCACGACGGTTTCCTTCAGTTATCCTCAGCCACTTTTGCTTTTGCAGAGGTGTTTGTGATGCACCGAGAGCGGCTACAAATCCCAGAAAGGGGGAGGAAGAAAAAAAGGAGCCGAGCAGTGGAACACGGCGGCGGGTGTTCGGGAAGTGACTCGGTTGACTTCTTTCCACAGCACCCAGCCAAGCCATGATCTCAGATAAGAAGTGTCGGGTCCCGTGGGGTCACGGCTTGACGTTGACAGGCCAGGGAAGGAGAATGAGTCACTTCTGGAGGTTCTGAAGTGTGTCCTGCTTTGGGTTGTGGTTTCGCGAGAGCCGAGGGCGCGGCGGTTGCCTTCACTTGGGAAAAATGCACGAAGCGATTCCGCTCGTTTGTGGTACCGCGGAGCTGGGAAACAGCATCCTCTGGCCAAGAGGCCCTGAGCCAGGACCAGGCGCTGCTGGAGGGGGTGAATCAGGACCCAATTCTGCAGCCATGGGAAGTGTGATGGAGGGAGACCCCCCCTGAACAGCCACGGACACACACAACGACTGTGGGGAGACACGGGAGGGGAGCGTGCAACGCTGCTGTGGTTTAGCCTTTCTCTGCCTGGGGCGAGCAAAGCTCTGGCCACCTTTTTGCTCCTCCAAATGAGCCAAAGCACTGGCCAGTTTGAGCTGGGAGAGCCTCGGAGGCTTCCAGTGCAGCCTGCTGGCATCCGAAGGCAGGTTATTGCGCTAACCCCTCTGTAGAAGCAGCCAAATTGAAGGGGGGGCTGGGAGGAGTGGTCTGGGGGTGAGGGGTCAGGGACCCAACACACACCCTGGTGCCACTGGTCCCCCCCCCGGGGAGGTTTGTTTTCTGTGCCGTGCGTGCCACAGCAAAGCTGGGATCGCCGTGTCCTTTGGTGCCGGGGGGCCGGGCGCTGCTTGTCTCGTGTTTCCTTTGAGAAGAGCTCCCTCCACCCTTGGAGATGGACCCCTGGGGACAGGGGGGGAGGGAGAAGATAAGGGAGCCCAGAACACAGCCCCATTGTGTGGCCCTGTTTTGCTCCCAGCAACATCCGAGGTGACGATGGAGAGGCCTCTCTGATGCCTTTTTGGAGGGTTGGGTGCAAGAATGGTGAGGCGCTGCCTCCGCCCTTCTCACAACCCAGGGGAGCCCCAAAAGGTGGGCTCAGCGTTCCCCCATTAGAGACCTGATGGGGTGGGGGCAAAACATGAACCATTGCTTTGATGTCTTCGGGAGCAGCAAACACCGTCCAGGCACCGGAGGCCGATGTCAAGGGGAGGATTTGTGAGCCCAAGGGGCTGCCGGAGGTCTGTGCGGTGCCGGCATTTTCCAAATAAAGGGCTGTTTGTTCGCCCGGCGCGCTGTGTTTTGCCGAGCAGAACAATAAAGAGAAAGATGCTCACAATGGGAAATTGTGCTTCCTCCTCCCCGTGCGTTCCTCGGGGAGGTGTTGGAGGGGGATTAAAATAAAAAAAAAAAAAAAGAAGAAGAAGAAAGCGGGAAGAGACGGCGACGGGGCCGGGAGCGAGGGCACGGCTGCTGCTCGCCACTTCCCGCACGCCATGGGAGCCGGTGCCAAGGCAGAGAGGGGCAGCGGGGCAACCGGGATGCTGCCCGCCCCGGGATGGTGACAGGGCAGGGGTTGGCTGGGAGAACCCCTTCGCCTTTTCCCCGTGTCCCATCTTCCCAGCAGCACCACGACGCAGGTTTGACCTTTCCGGAGCCTTCAGCCCCGTGATGGGGCGGCTGTGACGGAGACGGGACGTGGTGGGGGCTGGGGCGGGACGTGAGCTGGAGACATTGGATGGGAGCTCCTCCAAGGACGCGTCTGGGGACGGTGAGAAGTGGGGGGTGATGGGGAGGGGGGGTTGGCACGTTCTGCTGGCTCAGTGAGGGGATGTCCCCCTGGCACAGGTGGGCCAGGGACAGCCGTTGGTCTCACAGCATCCCTGGCAAAAAGCTCTGCAGATGCTCCTCACTGTGTCCTCTGGTCCCCAGCAAAGCCAGGACATGTCCCACTGCATATCCCTGACCCCTGTGCTCCCCCCCTCCAGGGACCATCCTGCCCCCAGCTCTAAGGATGCTCCAGCTTCTCCTGCTCAGCTGCTTCTGGCTCTTGGCAGCACCCCCAGCGTCGAGCATCTTCCAGCGGCCGACGGGGAGCCCGGGTAGGGAGCAGGGCCTGGGGGGAGGACTTGCTGCTGGAGGAATGAGGGAGGTGATGCTGGGGGGTGGTCCAGCCAGGCCAGGGGCTGAGCAGGGCCGGAGGTTGCAGGAGAGAGGACAAAGTGCCAGGTTGGGCAATGGAAACCAGGCCAGAGAATCCTCTGAGGGTGGGAGGGGGCTTCGGGGGAGGCGTTGAAGGGTTGGTGGAGCCAAGAGCGATGTCCAGGGGTGAGGTGACACTGAGGCAAGACTGGCTGTGCCGCAGCCCCCCCGCACCTGCAGTACCTGCTGGAGCCCCTCCACCCCACGGTGCACACGCAACGGGGAGCCACGGCCACCCTGCCCTGCGTCCTGCGCGCCCTGCCCCGCAACTACCGGGTGAAGTGGAGCAAGGTGGAGCCGGCCAACTACCGGGAGAGCGTCATCATCATCACCAACGGGCTGTACCACAAGAACTACGGGCCGCTGAGCCCGCGGGTGAGCCTGCGGCACAGCCACCGCTACGACGCCTCGCTCACCATCACCGACGTGGCTCTGGAGGACGAGGGACGTTACCGCTGCCAGCTCGTCAACGGGCTGGAGGACGAGAGCGTCTCGCTCACGCTGCATCTTGAAGGTGAGGTTGGGATCTCATCTGCTGGGGATTTGGGAGGGGGAGAGCAGAGAAAGGACCCTGGACTGGAGGGTTCGTGGCTGGGTGTCCCCAATCCTTGGGTGTCCCCAATCCTTGGGTGTCCCCTGCTCCTCAGCCTTATCCTCAGCGCTGAATCCCTGGGGTTTATCATCTCAGGACCTTGGCTTGTCATACCAAAGCCTCCTTAGGAAGAGCATCTCCTTCACCCCCCCATCCTTGTCCCCCCAAGGTGTTGTCTTCCCCTACCAGCCCAGCAACGGGCGCTACAAATTCAACTACCACGAAGCCAGGCGAGCCTGTGAGCTGCAGGACTCCCGCCTCGCCACCTACCAGCAGCTCTACAAAGGTGAAACATCCTCCACCCCCACCCCAAAAAAACCCAACCCAAACCCCTCGTCCACCCCAAAATGCACCTCCAGGGAAGGAGCTAAGTGCTAGTGCTGAGCCGCCTCTTGCCCCACAGCTTGGACGGAGGGTCTGGATTGGTGCAACGCGGGCTGGATCCTCGACGGGACCGTCCACTACCCCATCATCAACTCGAGGGAGCCTTGTGGTGGCCGCCTCCTCCTGCCGGGTGTCAGGTCCTATGGGGCCAGGGACAAGCAGAAGGATCGATTCGATGCTTTCTGCTTCACCTCCGCTCTTCAAGGTAGTGCTGGCATCCCCTGCCCCTCGCGTGGTGGCACCAAAACCCGATACCCACCCGGCTTTGCATCGGGGCTGGGGTTGCTCTCAGGAGGACATCTGTGGTGGCCTCTCACCTTCCACAGAATCACAGAATCATTTGGGTTGGAAAAGACCTTTAAGCTCATGGAGTCCAACCATCTCCCAGCGCTGCCAGGGCACCACTGCCCCCTGTCCCTCATCACCCCAGACCCTTGTCCCTCAGCACCACAGCTCCATGGGGGGCTGGGAAACCCCTCCAGGGGTCATGGGGACTCCACCACCACCCTGGGCAGCCTGGGACAGCCCTGGACAGCCCTGCAGGGGAAGGAATTGTTCCTCAGCTCCAACCTCAACCTTCCCTGGGGCAGCTTGAGGCCAATTCCTCTTGTCCTGGCACTTGTTCCTTGGGAGCAGAACCCAAGCCCCCCTGGCTCCAAGCTCCTGAATTTCAGGGAGCTGTGGAGAGCCAGAAGGTCTCCCCTGAGCCTCCTTCTCTCCAGGCTGAGCAAGCCCAGCTCCCTCAACCACTTCTCTAGACCCTTGACCATCTTTGCTGCCCTTCTACTGGACGCAGCTCCATATCCCCATCCATCTCCAGGCCAGGTCTACTTCATTCGGGGCCACCTGAACTTCAAGGAGGCTGGGCAAGCCTGCCGCAACCACGGGGCCACCATCGCCAAAGTGGGGCAGCTCTACTCCGCCTGGAAGTTCTCCCAGCTGGATCGCTGCGACGGGGGGTGGCTGGCGGATGGCAGCGTGCGGTACCCCATCACCACCCCCCGCCAGCGCTGCGGGGGGCTCCCGGACCCCGGCGTCCGCAGCTTCGGCTTTCCCAGCAAGGAACTGCGGACCTACGGCACCTACTGCTTCGCGGGGAAGTAGGAACGCCGGGAGGAAAGCTGGGCTGAGCCCGAGGGGATCATGGTGGGATGTTGGGACCATGGTGGGATGTTGAACCCACGGGGGGGACCGTGGTGGGACACGCTGGCCCTCCATCACCTGACGGAGAGCTTGAGGTGGGATACGAGGGAGGGGGTCTCCCGGTGATTTCGGGTGGTTCGTGCATCCTCTGACGGAGCAACGGAGCTGGGTTCGGGTACCCGGTGCATCTTCTGAGGGAGCTGCTCCCCACGCCCCATCCTGCTCTGGGGTTTGTTGGGTGTTGGGGATTTGCTGGAGAAGCCAAACCCATTGCTGGGGGGGGGGCCTAATCCAGCCTCCCCAGCAGGCAGCACAGTGTCCCCACTCCCCAACTCCAGTGCCTCCCTCACCCCATCCTCGCTCCCACAGCCACGAGGACTCTGCCTGGTGCGAGCGTGCCCGAGGGCTGGGCATTAACGAGCGTGACTAATGGAGTTTCGCCTTCTCGATTAATAAAGCTGCACGGCAAAGCCACGCTCGTGCCGGGCCCCTGCCCCCCCACGAGGGCAATGTGACAAGGACTTTCCATCTTAAGGAGGGGGGCAGCCAATGTGGGCTCCCCCCGCCCCCGTCCTGGGAGTTATCGGTGTTTTTGGCTCCGCATTCTGGGGGTTTCTGAGTTTTGCTGTTCAGCACACCCAGGGAGAGCTATAAAAAGCACTGGAGTTGGCACGGTGTGGGGAGATGCCAGCGTCCCCAGGCAACTATCATGTGCCCCCCAATGCCCCCCCACCACATATCTGCCGGGACCAGCATCCCAGCCCCATCCCTGACTGGTCCCTGATGCCGGTGAGATGTGGGAGAACTTTGTGCCCCTTTTGTTTCTGGGGGTCTCTGGGGGTGTCGCTGTGCCCAGGCTGTGCCAGGGCCTCTTCAGCTTCACGGTGCTGCCACCCTCCCCATCGAGGGGCTTTGCAGCTTTGGTTGTCCCAGATGATGAGACCACCACTCCGCACCATCCGTTTACTGGTTTTAATACCTGCAGAAGCACAGAGTTGGGGGGGGGGGGGGGGGGGGGGGGAGGGGTTGGGTGACACGTACCCACTCTGAGCCTGCAGCAGCAGCTTCTGCCTTGCCTGGGAATGGAAAGCTCACCCGGGGATGGGTGCTGAGCTGCAGCACAGCTTGGATATCCCCGTGTCACCCCCAACTCCCCCAGCCAGGATGTCACAGGATGAGGACCCTCTGGTCAGAGGTGGAAGAAAGCAGCTGGAGGTGTCGCTGGTGGCCTCGATACCATCACCTACCCCCTGTCCCCACCTCGATTTTTGACTCTGCGGTGACTCCAGGGACAAAACCACCCCCTTGTGCTCCGTCTCGGGTCGCTGTCGGTGCCTTTCGAGGGGATCTTTAGTTATTAGGGGTTTTTTTTTTGTACAGATATAAAACAAACAAGGAGGCAGAGACCCAACAGCGGGGTCCGCACTGGCGTCCCAGCGCCATCCCCATCCGTGCCAGCTCCGGGGCCCGGCGAGGTGGTGGCTTCTGCCCTGGGGACTCGTTCAGTCACCGAGAGGCTGAACCAGACCTGGGATGGGGGGGACAACACAAGAAACCCCAGCTGATGAGAAACCCCCGAAAGCAGCAGATACTTGGAGGGGCAGATGGGGGGAACGGGGAGGAGACCCCCCCATGCTCACCGGGGTGGCAGCTCAACTGAGGCATCTCCCACGTCCCGTCCTCCCGGCAGCGGATGATGGGCGAGCGGCGCTGGACGAAGCCAGGGCGGCACTGGTACCGCGCGATGGACCCGATCTCGTAGCGCTGCTTTGCTTTGCCGAAGGCGCGGGCGTTGCTGACGGCGGGGGGGGACCCGCACTGCACTGCCGTGGGTAAGGGGTGGCAAGGGGGGGGTCATTCCAACTAGCCATGGATGGGCACCCCCGAGTCCACCTCCCCAGGAAATGCCATGGATGAAGATGTTGAGGGGCTGGAGCGTGGCCAGGGAAGGGCAATGGAGCTGGGGAAGGGGCTGGAGCAGGAGGCTGATGGAGCTGGGCTTGTCCAGCCTGGAGAGAAGGAGGCTCAGGGGAGACCTTCTGGCTCTGACAGCTCCCTGGAATTCAGGAGCTTGGAGACAGAGGGGGTCAGGCTCAAGGGACAAGAGGAACCGGGCTCAAGCTGCCCCAGGGGAGGCTGAGGTTGGAGCTGAGGAACAATTCCTTCCCCTGCAGGGTTGTCCAGGCTGCCCAGGGCAGGGGGGGAGTCCCTGTGACCCCTGGAGGGGTTTCCCAGCCCCCCGTGGAGCTGTGGTGCTGAGGGACAGGGGGCAGGGGTGCTGAGGGACAGGGGGCAGTGGCGCCCTGGCAGCGCTGGGACAACGCTTGGCCTCCAGGAGCTCCAAGATCTCCCCCAACCCAAATGTTTCATTGATTCTACGATTGCCTGACCCCTTTCCCCACTGCAGGGTTGGTGCGAAAGCTCCACTTTGAGGTCATGGACATTGTGGGTCCCCAGCCTGGGGCAGGGGGGCAGGGGTATGGGGTGGGGGTGTCTCGCTGCTTACCCAGCCCCATTTTGCAGGTGTAGGAGAGGTGGTAGTTGCAGGGCACGTCGCTCCACTGGCCCCCGTCGTGCCACACGATGACCACGCAGTTCTCCCCGGAGAGGAAGTAGCTGTCGGGCTGCCCGGGGTGCCAGTTCTCGTAGAGCTGGGGAGGGGAAAGGGGGGCACAGGCAGGACAGGGAGCAGGAGGCACCCAGCACACCTTTCAAGGGCTGGGGGTGGGGGGGGGGACCACGCACCCATCTGCAGCCACCTGGCAGTGACCCCCCCCCCCATCAGGAACAAGGTCCCATCTCCGTGCCCCTCAGCGTGGCATTGGGACCACAAACCTGGGGGTCAGGGCACCCCAAATCTGGGGGTCAGGGCACCCTTGGGGATGCTCAGCCCAGCCACAAAGTGGCTCTTGGTAGGTGGGGGTGGGGGGGGGGGCTTCAAAACCTGGTCCCATCGCATGTTCCCAAGCAATGGGGAGGGATGATGGGGTGCTGGGGGTGCTGGAGGTGCTGGGGGGGTGTCTTCTCCCAGGGTGGCACAATGGCCAGCAACGGGACTTACCAAGGGGCTACCATCGGACCACTGGAAATCCCCCTCGATGGTCCGGTCGTTCAAGCCGATCCACTGGTATTCCCTGTACTGGTCTGGGTGGGGAGGGATGGAGGGGGGGGTGTTGGGGGGAGGAGAGGGGGGCACAGCCAGGCCCCCCCCAGCACCCTGTCCTAGGAGGGGGCTCAAGGGACCTGGAAGCTGAATTTGGGGAAATTTGAGGGGAGTGAGGGGAGGTGGGGGCTGTGTCCAGCCCTGCAGCGGAGTTGGGGGGTGCTGGGGGGTTTGGCGACCAGGGGAGCCCAGGAAGGGGCACAGGGGGACCACCCCCTCTCCCCTGCCCTGCACCCCCAGAGAGTGGCCAGGAGAGGGCGGCAGAGCCCCGTGTCCCCACGGTGTCCCTGCAGGTCCCTGCCTGCCCTTGACTGGTCCAACTGGTCCCTGCATGTCTCTGCAGGTCCCTGCCCGCCC
>JANVCC010000123.1:94238-121616 GCA_025345505.1 Todiramphus chloris collaris | reverse complement strand
GACCTCTCACTAGCCAAATGGCCAGTGAGCATCTAACCACAATCCAATCAATTCATCCCATTGGCTGTTTCCTTTGTTCTTTTGGGTTTTTTTTTTCCTTGGCTTCCCCAGATGGTTCCTGCCTCCCCTTCTGCACGGTGGGCTCGGGCTCAGCCTTGGCTCTCAGGCTCCTCTGTGTCTTAAGGTTTCCAGCCACCTACCGTTGATGAAGTCCTGCTCTTCAGGGGTCAGGATGGTGGCCAGGTGACCCCCGTAATGCCTGCACTGGGTCTCGGCATCCTCCCAGCTCCTCCGAGTGGAGAAGTGCTTGTAGCAGGCTCCTTGGAAGCTGTCCCAGCCGGGGCTGCACTTCTTCAGCGCTGAGCCGTGGTTGGAGGGCAAGGGGGGGAGAGAGGAGAGGGTCAGGGTGATGGAGCCCAGCTCAGCAGCAAGCCAAAGAAAAAGAAAATCCCCCCAGACCTGATTGCCCCACGTTTTCTATCTCCTGGGCCACTGGTTCAGAGGCCGAGGCTGCAGAGGGAGGTCGGTGGGGGCTGTGGTGGGACCTGGGGGGGGGGGACTCACATCGTTCGCAGCTTCTGCCTCCGTAGCCGGGCAGGCACAGGCAGGCGAGGTGGTCACCGTCCTCCGTGCAGGTCCCTCCGTTCAGGCAGGGGTTGGGGACACAGCCACCTGCAAGGCACACACAGCCTTCCTCATCGGGGGAGCTCAGGGACCTCCTCAGTGCCCGGCATCACTGAAAAACCTCATCTCTGCAGTGAGCAACCCCGCAGCAATCAGGTCCCTGAGCTGGCCACCGTGGGCACCAAGTCTGGGGCAGGAGAAGGCCTCGGACGCACGGTGACGTGCCCGGAGCCATCCCATCTGTCTATGGGATGCCTCTGGCTCAGCCCAGAGCTGGCCAGACTTGGGGCTTTGGCCTCCCCCCAGGGCACGGGGACGTGAGCTGGATGCTCTCATCCCTCCGCATCAGTGGGCTTGCTGCTGTGCCAGCCCCTGGCCTGTTCCCGGGCTCCTGCTTTCCCCTGGAGTGACGCAGCAAATGTGTTTTGGGAGTGGAACATGCAAAGGATTGACCTTTCAGCAGGTCCTCAGCCTGGCAGCAAGGTGAGCCTCGTGCTTGTCCCTCTGTTGTCACCTTCAGCCTGGCCAGGACTGATAACTCAGCTGCCGCCATCCCTGACCCACACATCCCCGCCAGCCCGTCACGGTCACGGTCACTAAGGTACCCGGAGCACATCGTGTGCTCCCAAGTGTGATTAAAGAGCCGCCGGGGGAGTGGAGGCTGGAAGTCCTTGACACCCTCCAGCCTAACGATGCCCATTTCATGGTCCTTGGCTCGGCACACCCGTGACAAGGACAACGTTGCCACCCTCACCCATCCCCAGCACCTCCCCACAGGGTCCTACTGGGGACACCCAGTTCATCCCTGTCAGACCAGAACAGAGTGGGATGGGTTATTTACATCCTTAAGGCCACGTGGGCAGCTCTTTCCTTGCCAGGGCAAAGGCAACCATCCTACAAGGGCTGGCCACCCATCACGGAGCATCCTCTGCACCACGGGACTGGGCAGGGCACCTCCAGACTCGGGGGACAAGGACCCCATAAGGTCCCTTCTGCTGCAGCCACCCTGGCAGGGAGCTGGGAGGGCAGACGGAGCAGGGGTTTGGCTTCTGTAAGAGACACCAGAGCCGGGAACATCATAGGGTGGGGACCAGACGGTGGGGCTGGGTGGGTGACCCCTGCTCGTGGCAGCTCCCGATGTGGGGGAGCAGGATTGGGGGTTGGTTCTCTGCTCCCCAGGAGGACTGAAAGTGACTTTGGGGCGCTCCTGGCAAGGGTGGGTGCTCCTGGCAAGGCTCTGCACCCCACCACCCATCAGTGCCCCCCTCAGGGTACAAACCCCCCTGCCCCTGCTCACACCATGCAGCTCCCAGCCCCCATCCCTCCACAAGTCGGGGGGGGAGGGGGCTCACAGAGGGTGCAAAGCAGCTGTATCCCACCCTGCCCACCTCACACAGAGTCCCGTCCACCCCGTAACTGGGGAGGGGGTCGCGGGTACAGGGGGGAGGAGGCCGAGGGATTAGTTCGTCAGTGGGAGCGAGGCAGCAGGCGCAAGGACGAAGGGAAGAGCTATAGCCGAGGTGCTTGTTCTAGAAAGCTTTTAATTCCCTTTATTAGTACCACTGTTAGTCAGAGGAGGGGCTTGGGGCCTTCTTTCGATTATTTTCTTTCTTTTTTTTTTTTTTTTCATATTTTCTTTTCATGGAAACAGTCATTAAAACACTTCACAGAAGTAGAAGAGATTTAAGTGCATGCAGAGCTCGGACCAATTTGTTTGACAAATATGTGCTTCTCCAGACCTGAAACCTTCCCTTACCCAGCTGAGAGAGAGAGGAGGGAGAAAGAGGAGAGACAGACGGACAGACGGACAGAAGGAAGCACAGCGTGAAGGAAAGGTGTTGGCTTTCTCTAGTGCCAGAGAGCAGCCAGGAGGGCTGCCCCGAGGGCGAAGGTGGCACCGTGGGGACCCCCGGCCGAGCGGGAGCCTGCCCCGACGCTGGCTCGCTCGGTGGGGAGAGCGGGCAGGGGTCCGGCCGTGCTGGGGGCCGGGTCCCCCAATGGGGTCCCCACCGGGGCCACCCCGGAGCTGCCGGTACGGGGGGTGCTGAGTCCATCCCTGCGGGTCCCACCTGGTTCTCCGGGAACGGCTGCAAGGAAACCCTCCACGGTTGCGACGGAGGGAGCGGGTTGCTCTTCCTCTCCTTCTTCCTCCTCTTCCGAAGACTCAGCAGGCATCCCGCGGGCAGTGCCCGGGGCTGGAGGCACAGCCCCTTCGCTTCCCGTGCCTGGCAGCTCCGTGTGCCACGGTGTGACCGCCGAGGGGGCAGCGCTCCTGTCCCCCGGGGCCGCGGGCGAGGGGAGCCACTGAGCCCCCGACTGCTCCTCTCCTTCCTCCTGATGCTGCGAGGGCGCGGGGGGCAGCGGGGACGCCCCGAGGCTTTCGACCGCATCTCCCGAGAGTTCTGCGTCTTCGGTGGCCGGGACTTTGGGGCTCGCCCCGGCGGCCCCGCGGCCCCGAGGTGGGATCCCACCGGGTTCTTGGCTATCTGTCGAGGCGGCAGAAGTGGCACCGGTCGGCGATGTCACCCGGTGCCCCGGTGGCCCAGGGCTGGCAGTGCGGGCTGGTCGCCCCATGGCATCCCGCGGGTGGCTGGGGTGGCACGTAGGGGTGGCGGGGCTGGGTGGCCGGGGAAACCCCTCGGGAGGCTCCGTGTCACCTGCTGCGTCCCCTTCCAGGGACGGGGCACCCGTGGGTCCCTCCGTGCCAGCCCGTGGGGCCGTGGGGAGCGTCTGCGTGCCGGAGGCTCTATCCGGCTCCATGGGCTGGCTGGGGTCTCTCTCTCCGCCGGGGCTCTCCGCCGACGGGTCCCTGCCCAGCGCTGCTCCCTGCTCCTCCTCTGCAAAGGGCAAGGCAGAAAAAGGGGTGAGACACCGGGACCGGGGAGCCAACCGGACCCGCGGGCACCGACATCGCCTCCCCTGCCCACGCCGGGCAAAGCGGAGGGGGGGGCGACGGCGGCACGAAAGATGAACAGGGAGACGGAAACGACCCCGAGCCGGTGTGGCGTTGTCCCCCTCTGAACCGACACGGCATCACCGAGCTCTGGGCTCGGCCACCGGCAAGCTCAGCCCACCCCCCCCACCCCCGTGCCAGGGGCCGTGCTCAGCCCCTCACCGCTGCGTTTGGCATCCTCTCCCTCCGGATGCCAATGCCCTTTCTCCGGCTCTTTGCGCTGCTAAACCGCGGTCCAGCACCGACCCTGGGCACCCACGGGTGCCTCCGACCTCTCCTCGCAATCGCGACGTCTCCGTCCCTGGGGTTCCTCTCTGCACCCCAGCCCTGGCACCGCCTCGGCGGCTGCTCGACCTACCCGTGCCGGGAGGCTCATGCCCGACCTCTGGGCACTGCCCAACTGTCCCTGGCACCCCCGTCCTGCCCGGCGGGGGACGGGCTCCCCCGGTTCTGCATCACACCTAAGCGGGACGCCTGCCTCGGGGACGGCCGGGGAAAGGGGTGGGCAGAGTTTTTGGGTGACCTGAGGACACGGAGGTATCTAGCGGGGGATGCCAGGCCCCTGGCCCCGGTGCGTCTTCGGGGGATGGGCTCGGCTTTTCCAGCTCAGCGTCCTTAAAGAAAGGGACGGCGTAAATAGCCCCTCGCGACTCAAGCTCCACTTGCGCTTTGGGCAGCTGCAGCTCCTCCAGCTTTTCTGCCACTGTAACAATCTCCTGGAAGCCCTCGGCCTCTCTGGCAGCCTCAGGGAAAGAGTTTGTCCCTTCTGTGGGCAGAAAGAAAGTGGGGTATTACTGCCCCGTCCTGACTCCGAGGCAGGCAGAGCTGCCCTCGCCCCGGCGCGGGGCTGGAGCCCTGGAATCACCCCGGCGGGGCAGGATCAGGCCCTCCCCAGGCGTTGCCGGAGCCAGTGGAGCTGGGACCCTCAAAGGGAGCTGTGGGGACTTGGCAGCACGCCGTGGGGCCGTATCTTGAGCCCTGTTTCCCCGAGGTGATGCTGGTTTACACCGCTCCAGTCTGCCTCCCCCCCCCCGCAGCCACCCGGTCAAGGTTCCAGGCAGCGGCGAATTTTACGCTCTGAACATTTTCTGCCCTTCCCAACAGTGGCTTCTCCTCCTCCCCCCCTTCAGCGAACCCTAAAACTCTCTGCACACCAACACCCCCAACCCGGGGGTGGGGGGGGGGGGTCTTTCTCCACGCCCCCCATCCCCATCCCGGGGGGGCACAGACGTGCGTGGGGAGTTGTTAGTGGGTTACGGGGCGGGGGGGAACAGGTCCATCCTGCCTAACCCGTGGATTTACCCTGCGAGAGATGGGGAAACTGAGGCACGGAGCTGTGCAGCATCTACTCGATCCAGGGGGACATCGTCCCCATCCCACGAGCCCCCACCGAGGGGATGCACAGAGATGTGGGACCGGGAAGGAGCAGCGGAGGGGCAGCTCTTGCTCCCTCCGTGCCTCATATCCCTGGCAGCCTCTGTCCTTGCTCATCCCCTCCACGTCCTGGCAGCGCAGGCAGCTCAGTGCCGCTGCCCGCCGATCTCAGGTCCTATTCATCACCCAAAACCAGCGTCGCAGGCTGTGCCCAGCAGCCCAGAGAGCCCATCATCCCAGAGTTCTGCCTGTGTGGCTCACACAGCCCACTGGTGCCACGCGGGGCATCCCTGCGCTGTCGCGATATAGTGGCGTGCAGCACCGAGAACATGCAGGGCATCCCTACTCTGTCGCGACACAGCAGCATGCACCCCTGAGACCATGCAGGGCAACTCCCTCCTCTATCATGACGTATCAGCATGCAGGATCGGGACCATGCAGGATCGGGACCATGCAGGTTATCCCTCCCCTATCGCGAGATATCAGCATGCAACACGCAGCCCGCGCGAGGCATCCCTATCCTTCCGCGACCGAGTCGGCTGGAAACACCCCTGATCTATCGCGATATCCCAGCGCGCAGCACGGAGACCACTCAGGGATCCCCACGCGATCCCAACGCTGCACGACATCCCAGCTCTGCTGCACCCAGCGCTTGGCACATGGCTGGGCTGGAGGTGGCACCTCGTACCCACCAGGCACCCGCTGGGCACACGCCCGGTGGCACGGTGGTCCCTGCCTGGCAGCAGCTGGGGGTCGGGCGGTTGCCCCTCTTTACCTCGGAAGCAGTACGCATCGTATCTGCTCTGGGCATCGGGGAATCCCGTCTGGTTGCGGAAGAGGAAGATGGTTTTGACGCCCGGCAGGGCCCCGCCGCACCGTTCCCTGGGGGTGACGATGGGGTAGCGGACGCTACCGTCGGCCAGCCAGCCGGGGCTGCAGGCGTCCAGCCCCGCGTTCCATGCCGCGTAGAGCTGCCCCGTGCTCGCCAACTCCGCGCCCAGCACCCGGCACCGCGCCGCCGCCTCCTCCAGCGTGAATTTGTCTGGGGCCGTCTCCAAAAAGAGCTCCCCTGCGAAGAGAGGAAGGAGACGGGTGTCAGAGCAAGGGAGGGGGGGCCGTGGGCTCTGGGAGCCCCCTTGCCTCCTCCGCTCTCTGCACGACCCCAGGAGCTGGCTTGGAGATGGGGACCTCCAGCGCGGACCTCACGAGGAGGAGCGTTGGAGGGTGGAGGGCCCTGCCTGCATCCCTGCCTGCATCCCTGCCTGCATCCCTGCCTGGCTCCGTTCTCCCCACGCGTGCACACGATGACCATGGCATGGACACGGCCGGAGCTCTCGTGCCACGCGGGATACCCGCCCTTGCCAACGGAGCAGAGACTTTAAGGCATCTATGAAAGGAGCTGCAGAGAGGCAAATCCACGCCCTGGGCAGTGTGATCCACGTACGGGATGTTTCTAAGGGCACCTGCCAGCCCCACGGGCACCACGGTGGGACTTCATGCTGGAAATCCCTGCCCTCAAGCACACCACATGCCAGGCCCCGAGAGCGCACCAGTCTCCCCATCTCAGTGCGTCATGCCCCGTGCACCAGCAACCTGCCCTGCGTCCCTGTCACCTGCCTGGCATCACCCCAGCAAACACCACAGCAGCTTCTGGGGAGCCCCATCAAGGCCAAAAAGAGGGACCAGCCACGAGCCGGGTGGGATGTGCCCCATCCCCGGTGCATGCAAAGCACGGCGTCAGCTTCCTCAGACCCCAAACCACCGCGCGCAGCCAAGCTGGGGCACAGCACCCCGGGCATCCTCCAGTTCCGAGACGGGGGATGGGCACTGAGGTGGGGTGCAAGGGAGAGAGCCCCACACCCCGCAAAACCAAACCAGAAACGCTCCAGGGAGCAGCACACCGAGTCCCCGAGCCTGCGTGCAGCGAAGCACCCGAAGCTTTGCAGAGCTCAGGGGTTCCAGAGCCAGCGCCCACGGGTCAGGGCAGCTTGTTCACTGGGGGTTCCAGTGGGTTATGGGGTGAGTTAGTGGGGCTGTAGAAGCAGCGAAGGGCAGGATGGGGCTGGCAGCACCGCAGGCACCTGGGAGGTCCTCGGCGTAGCAGTACACGTCGTACATATCCTCTGGGTCCACCACCCCGTAGTTCCTCACCCCGGGGAAGCCGTTCATGTCTCCGTAACAGGCCTCGCGGGGCGTGTGGATGGGGTACCTGGGGCAGGAAAGCACAGGGGAAGGCTGACGGCTCGCAGAGGGGTGAAGGGGATGCCAACGGGCACGATCCCCAGGGTGGTGGTGGTGGTGGTGCCCACCTGACGGTCTGGTCGGCGATCCAGCCGGCATCGCACTGCTCGTAGCCGCCGAGGTAGGCAGCGTAGAGCTGCTCGGGGGTGGCAATGCTGGCACCGATCCTGGCGCAAGCTTCCTGCGCCTCGGCGAAGGTGTAGGCGTAGCGCATGGAGCCCTCCCGGTAGTGAAACACCACCCCTGTGACAGGGACACGGGCATGGGCAAGGGGCTTCACGGCAAGCATGGGGGTATCTGCAACCTGGATGCCCCTTGGCAGCAGCCCCAGCCCCAGATGGGGACCTCCACGCGTGGGGCAGAAGGAGTTTGCCGAGTCAGGGCATCAGGTCAGGGTGGAGCTCTGCCCAACCTCCCCATCCCGAATCCCCCATCCCGTCTCCCCACCTTGGGGTACCTTTGACTTTGACGTCGAGGATGTCGTGGCCGTCCTCGATGCCGTGCTGCACGTCGCAGCGGTAGATCCCCGAGTCGTTGGGCCGCAGCTCGGTGAGCAGCAGGGAAGCGTTGGTGTAGCGCTGGTGGAAGATGGGCAGGGAGGCGCGGAGACGATAGTCCTCGCTCACCTTCACCCTATCCCCACGGGCTACCAAGATCTCCACCTCCCTGCCCTCAGAGATGAAGGTCCACTTGACCCGGGGGGTTCCCAGGACCGCTCGGCGACCGGCCGTGCCGGCGGTGGGCTGGGGGCCGAGGTAGGTGATGAGGCAGGGGATGGTGATGTCACCCGCCAGCACGGCGTCGAGGGCTGGGTGACGTGGGATGGAGACTTGCAGAGCCTTGAGGTCCTCTGGGTGGGAGGAGAGAGGAGCCGTGAGCGGGATTGACCAGAGGTGCCCCCCCCAGACCCACACCACAGGGCACTGGTGCCGATGTGGCCGATGGTGCCGAGTTACCTGTGCCATCTTCGTGGCCAAACACCTCCGGGACCGCCGTGGGGGCAAACACCCAGAGCAGCAGAAGCGAGAGGGCTGAGGCCATCCTCTGCCCTGCAAGGGGGAGGAGAAACCACCAGCTCTGCTTAAAACCCAAAGAGGCATCAAAAATATCCCTTCCCTGCACAAGGGGGAGAGGTTGGGAAAAGACCCCGGGGAGGGGGTGACCAGGATGCGGGGAGGGGGTGACCAGGATGCAGGGAGGGGGTGACCA
Source organism: Todiramphus chloris collaris (assembly GCA_025345505.1). Lineage (NCBI taxonomy): Eukaryota > Metazoa > Chordata > Aves > Coraciiformes > Alcedinidae > Todiramphus > Todiramphus chloris. The sequence continues at coordinate 113,215 of JANVCC010000123.1, read as the reverse complement.
GGATGCAGGGATGGGGTGATCCGTGAGGTGCTGGACCACAGAGAGACCTACACCAGCACGGCCACAGGATAACCTGGACCCTCGGATGGTGGAGAGGAGAGGGAAGAGAAGCAACCCTGCCCTGGTCAGCAGGAGGAAGGCGGCAGCGTGAGCAACTGGGACCATTGGCTGGGAGCCACTGGGTCCCATCCAGCCCCACCAACCTTCCCAGGCAGCCAGGTCCCCTGGGGACAGCAAAGACCTAGTGGGGGGGGGGATGACACAGCCTGACCCCAACAGCATGGAAAGCCTGAGCCCAAAGGCGAGGGGCACACGTGTCGCCGGGTGCACGCGGGGCACGACACGCGTGTGCGTGCGCCAGGGCACGCGTGCGCTGCGGGGAGGGGAGGGGAGGGTTGTGCCGAATGGGGGGTTGAGGTCAGCGAGCTGCCGGGGGTGGGGGGGGGGGGGGGGGGCACACAAAGCGCGGGGCGGAGGGGGAGGGAAGGAGCGGGAGGCTTCTCTTTGCCATTCAGCTCACGCCGGAGGTTCCCCGCGCGCGGGCTGGGAAAACTGGGGCCGACCAAAGCGGCCATTATGTCCCAGGCCACTCTCAAGGCTGCCTGGCACAAAGGGCTCTCCCTGTCGGGCTGGGGGCTGGAGCTGAAAGGAGAGCCCAGAGGCTAGCACTGCTGTCCCCGACCCTTGCTGGGGAGCTGCACTGGGGATGCTGGGTGCGTCGCAGAGAGGGGTCCGTCTACCCACGGCCTGTTGCATCCCTTCGGAGAGGAGGCTGATGCTGGGGATGCGGGGAGATGTTCCCCTGCGGTGCAGGGGAGCTCAGCCCTGATACCCCCCACCCCTCTGCAGAAGCTCCACGGGGGGCTGGGGGGGGTCTCCTCAGACCCCTGTTTTGGGGATGCACTGGGGTGTTTCCCGGGACAGGAGCACAGCAACCTCAAGACTCAGGGCAGCTCTTTAATTGATGAGCTCTTTGTGCTGCATTGATTTCAGCAGCCACAGGAGCGGATTTGGCACCTCGGGGCACTCTCGGGGCCAGGTCGCTGGCTGCCAGGGCCAGTCTGGCAGGAGGTTGTCCTCGTTGCCTGCATCCCTCTGCAAACAGTCCTCCCGGAGTTTACCCATGGGACCAATGCGCCAGGGAGATGGTGTGAATACAGCCCATAACACCACACACCACGGACATACAGCCCCTGGCACCAAGTACCTATGGACATACAGCCCCTGGCACCACACACCACGGACATACAGCCCCTGGCACCAAGTACCTATGGACATACAGCCCCTGGCACCACACACCATGGACATACAACCCCTAGCACCACACACGATGGACATACAGCCCCTGGCACCAAGTACCTATGGACATATGGCCCCTGGCACCAAGCACCATGGACATACAGCCCCTGGCATGAAGTACTATGGACATACATCCCCTGGCACCACACACCATGGACATACAGCCCCTGACACCATGCACCATGGACATACAGCCCATAGCACCATGCAGCATGGACATACAGCCCCTGGCATGAAGTACTATGGACATATAGCCCCTGGCACCAAGTACCTATGGACATACAGCCCCTGGCACCACACACCATGGCCATACAGACCCAGGCACCACGCACCATGGATGTCATCCCAGCCCACAAATTCCCTTCTTCCCAGCAGGAGCTCAGCACGGGCAGCCAAAGCCCGGTCGCCCAGGACCCAGCCGGCGGTGGCAGTGCCAGAGCCGAGCCAAGGGGCTTTTCTCTGCTTCGTCGGGATCATTGGAATTCATCCCCACGGCTCTGGAGCGAGGGACAAAACCCTCCTGGCTCGGCAGCCGTGGCCGGGCTCCAGAGCGGGGGTTGGCGGCCGTGCCCCCGGGGCGGCCAAGCGAGGAAGGCTTTTGTCGTGGGCTCCTTTTTCTCCCCGTTCCCAAGGCGCCGGGGTGGCGTGAGCAGCGGCCACGAAGCCCCGGGGAGGAAATTCAAGCGATAAAACTCCGGAGGAACGGGGGGGGAAAACTGGGATGAGCGGGTGTCTGCTCCTTTCCCCGTGCCCATCCCTGGCAGGGACCAGGGTGCCAGTGCCGGGAATGGGATGAGGAGAGGGTTAAACTCAGTGACACCCTGTCCATGGGCGATGCCCGAGGTCCTGGAGTCCCGTGATGGCAAGAGACCTTGAGTTTGGGGTTTGGGGTTGGATTTTTGGGGCTTTTTTTCTTTTCCTATGTGCCACAAACGGAAAATTTTTCAGCCCTCACGTCAGGAGGGGAAAGCTGGGAGCAGGACTAGGGAAAAGCAGCCAAAAAGCTCAGGGAGGAGGGGATGGTGGCAGCTTGTGGGGCTCCATCGTCTCAGAGACCTCAGGAGCCGCCGGGGACGGACCGAGACGCAGGCACGCACACGCTCGGCGGGGCCACCTAACCTCCATTTCCGTGGGAAACCAGGTGGAAAATGGAGCTGGAGTCTATTTTGGGACAGGAGCGATCTTTCTTTCTCCCCTGAGCTCGGCCCCGCTTTCAGAAGCGGCTCCTTGACCGCGGGACAGGAGCGATTTAGGGCTGCAGCATCTGGTCCTGGGTGGATGCTGCGAGGAGACGGCCAAGGGCCGGATCCCTTCGCATCCCCGGAGAAGGGGCTTTCTCCTCCACGACCCTCTTTGTCCCCTCCATGTGACGGTTACTCATCCCAGCTCACAAGGTGCCCTGCCAGCCCGCAGCGAGCCGGGGGGGAGGGCAGGCAGGCAGCCGAGCGCTGGCTTTCCAGGGATGCTCAGCTGCAGAATGAGTCAGCAGCCACGGGCAGAGCCTGGCCCTGCTCCAGGCTCGAGCAGGCAGCCCCAGCCCCACCGACAAAGGCCTTCGGACACCCCGTTGCCATCCCGGTCAGTCGGACGCACGATGTTCCCATCCACGTGGCTGCCTCCGTATCGATTTCCACCCCCACACACACACTCCCACCCCATCCTTTTGCTGCAAACTGGTCCTGCATCCAGAATCCATCCCCATCCCTGGGTGTCCGTGGGGTGCAGCCGTGCTCTGAGGAGTCCCCGAAGTGGGGCAGTGCTGGGGGGGGGGGGGGACACACACCAGCTCCCCTGGGGTCTGGGGGTGGCACACTCCGCGCAGGGGATGCAGCGGGAAGCGCCTGGCAGCCTCTTGGCATCGGCCGCTGGCAGAGCTTAAAAGGCCGGAAGCAGGTGGGGAGAAAGGGGGGGTCCCTGCGGCTGCCAGAACCACTCACACCACCCCTCTCCATCCCAGCAAGGAGAAAGGGGCTTCTTGTTGCAGGACTGGGATGTGCCCCCCCCTCCCCCACACACAGCAAGGGGTCTGGGGGAGCGCAGGGAGGGTCCCTGGGGAGATATCGCCCCGCAGAGAGGGGTGGGAGTGGGAGCAGACCCCATAGGAGCCCCCAGGGATACGTGCAGCTCTGCTCCCCCATCCCCCACCTTTCCCAGCTCTTGGGCTCCGGTGGGGAAACTGAGGCACTCGGTGGGGCAGGAGAAGTTGGGTTGACGGATCAGGGGGTCCCGGATTTCAGCGCTGCTGCTCATGTGGGACCGACAAAGCCGGGGCTCCCCGGCCCCTCTGCGCGCTCACCGGCAGACTCACAGCTCCTCTCTCCCAGCACAAGATCACCTGGTCTCCCAGTTTCCCCAGTGTAAATCCATCCCCAGCCCTAAAGCACCCTGATCACCCTCAAACTGCCCGGAAAAGGCTCTGGGCTGGGGCAGAGGGAGCTTTTCCCACCCTCTCTGTCAGCCGAAAGGAAGAGCAACAGGTTCTGGGGTGGATTCAGGAGGGAGAAGTCGGCGAGATGGGAGAGGAGGAGGCTGCCACCAGGAGCGGTCCCAGAGGGGATGCTCAAGGGCAGCCCCTTCATCCCGGGGGTGAAATGTGCTGGCTGGGGAGGGGAAAGGGGTACCCGAGCCGTGGGCACCCCGTGAGGGAGCTGAGGTTCACGCTGGGGCTGCTGGGTGGGGAAAAGCCATGAAAATCCCATCAAATGGTTCTATTTTCTTGCAGCTCCTCCTGTCCCCGGCACTGGGACACGGGCAGAGCTGAGGGATGGAGCAGAGAGACCCGGGAGAAGATGGGGAGATGTGGCGGTGCCCCACAGCCACCCCAAAACCCGAGCTCTGTCCCAACCCCTCCAGAACAGGGCAGCTTTGCCCCTGAAAAAATCTCCCCATGAAGAGCAGAGACGCGTCCGGGAAGTATAGGGGGGGATCCAGACCCCTGGGTCCCTGTGCAAGCCCCTGCCCAGCTCCGTGCCTCAGTTTCCCTTCCCCGCGGCTACCCTGACTGCAGCACCCGTGGGGAGAGAACCAATCCAGGGGAGGGACAGACATGGGAGGGTTCACTCGCGACGGGACACTCCAGCCCCACGCTGGACCCCCGGCCCCTCTGACAGCTCTCCCAAACCCGGGGTTCTGTGGGAACAGGGGCAGAAAGAGCCTCGCAAATCCCCTTTACCCGCAACGCCGCCGAACCCAAGCGCCGGCCGGAGACGGGGACGAGCCGGGCTCGGTCTCTGCCGAGCGGGCAACACCAAAGTCCTTTTCCTTTTTCCACCCGACTCAGCCAGAAACCCCCCACTCAGCCCCCGCTCTGCCTCCAGGGCTGCAGAGCCAGCGCCAGTCCAAGCTGATCGATGAAAAAAAAAATATATAACAAAAAAAAAACCAACCCAACCAGACCCAAAAACCAAACTTGCAGAGCTTGTCCTCCCGGGGGGAGAGTCGGTGACAAGGACAAACCCGACCCAAGACGGCGGGGACCTCCAGCTTCGAGCATCCTCTGCTGCAGGGCAGGAGGATGCCCCGTTCCCCGCATCCCACGGACGGGGCAGGGAAGGGAGGAAGGGAAAACACCGGCAAAGCTCTCGGCATCCCCACGCCGGGATCATCTCTCTCTCTCTCTCCTCTTACTTTCCGCCGGCGCGGAGGTGAAACGCGATCTCGGAAAGCACTATAGCGCAGTACGGCGCAGGACCGCGCAGCTCTCCGCGCTTGTCCCCGAACGCCTTCCCCGCATCCCACCTTGCGCGGAGCGCGGCGGCAGCAGCAGCCCCACAGAGCCCCTTCCTCGAGGTGGGGGCAACGGCAGCGCTGAGGAGGGGGCGTCCCCTTCCCCGAAGCCCCGGTGCGGGGCTGAGCTGCGGCTTCTCCCGGGCAGCGCAGGCAGCGGTCGGCAGCAGGTTGGCAGGAGGGCTGGGAACCAGCTCCACCGGGCATAAGGGCAGGCACCGAGAAAAGAGGAGTCTGCTCTGTGTGTGTCCGTGTCCTCGACTCTTTTTTTTTTTTTTTTCCTTTCTTTTTTTTTTTTCCCTTCCCCTTTCCCTCCCCCTTTTATATTTATTCCTTCCCCTAATTAAGGGGCTAGAATATTAGACAGATCCGGCAGGAAAAGAATAACGGTGTTGGCAGGAGCTTCGTCCCTCCCCTTCCCTCCCTCCTGGCAGCTGGCAAAGCCAGCACGGGATGCTGAGAGTGCGGAGAGAGGAGGATGCTCAACCCGGGCGCATTATTCAGCCCGACGCAGAAGTCAGGGAGCAGCTGGTGCTGGCTCCCCCCAAACCTGCCTGGAGAATGGGGTCCCCCCCCCCCGCATCCCCCCCACCCAGCGTCCTCCCATAGCACGGGAATGCCCTTTGGATGGGTGTTTCTAATATTTGGCAGCTCCGGCTGGATGAGGAGAGGGGTCCCGGTAGCCAACGGAGGCTTTGTCATGCAAAACCCACTTTGCCGAGGCCTCGGAGGGGTCCCCACGTGGGTAGAGGCACAACCCAGGGGCTTCACCGGTCCCAAAAGGGTGCTGGGAACAGCCAGACCCGTCCTCCTGGCACAGCACTGCCAGCCGAGCTTGGTCCCGCAGAGAGCACATCCCGTGCCTCAGTTTACCCGCCTGCATTCGTGTCACAGGGAAACAAGGGTGATAAATGCAGTTTTAGGTTTGAGGGCTCACAGATTGCTCCTGGAGGGATGTGTGTCGGGACCTGGGCACCCTGGGCACCCAGCAAGGTGCAGGGAGCAGCCAAAGAGCATCACTGGCAAAGCTGAACCCCTCTGGAGAAAGGCAGCACCCACGAGCCGTCACCGAGGCTTTTCTTTTTTTACATCAGATCTCACTCAAAACTTTCTCCGGCGTGGAGCATCCTCTGTGCAGCGGGACGCGGAGCCTGCCAGATAATTGCTCGGGTGAGTTTGCAGAAAGCCACAGCTCCTGAGCAGAATTAATCATTCGTCACCCTGGGAACTAATTACGAACGGTCTCGTTAGCAGGGCAGGCCGGCGGATGCTGCGCGCCGCAACTCTCTGCCCTCCAGCAGCCGCATCCCCGTGCGGGGCCGGGATGGATGATGGGATGGATGGCGGGATGGATGCCGGGACAGGCAGGAGATGGGCTGCCCCGTCCTCTGCCACCGCCCCCCACCCCAAAACCCAAGCCATGAGGTCACATCCTGCGCCCGACGCTTTTGCGGTGAAAGGGCCGGGGAAGCGCAGAGTGATTGCTCAGCAAGGAGCATCCCCCGGCCTAATTGGGAACAAATGTTCCCAGCCTGGCTGGGGTTTCCCTCCCCGCTCACAGCGAATCTGTCAGGGCTGCTGCCCTGTTTGTCCCTTCCCAGGGCAGCTTCTGGTCCCTCCCGGCTGATGGCATCGGTGGGGCAAAGCCCTTGGGGTGGTTGGAGGAGACCTTGGAGCTCCTGGAGTCCAAGTGTTGCCCCAGTCCTGCCAGGGCACCCCTGCCCCCTGTCCCTCAGCACCCCTGCCCCCTGTCCCTCAGCACCCCAGCTCCCCGGGGGGCTGGGAAACCCCTCCAGGGGTCACGGGGACTCCCCCCCTGCCCTGGGCAGCCTGGGACAGCCCTGGCCAGCCCTGCAGGGGAAGGAATTGTTCCTCAGCTCCAACCTCAACCTCCCCTGGGGCAACCCGAGGTCAGTACCTCTTGTTCCTTGGGAGCAGAGCCCGACCCCCCTGTCTCCAAGCTCCTGAATTCCAGGGAGCTGTCAGAGCCAGAAGGTCTCCCCTGAGCCTCCTTCTCTCCAGGCTGGACAAGCCCAGCTCCCTCAGCCACTCCTCATCAGACTCCAGCTCTAGACCCTTCCCCATCTCGGTCACCCTTCTCTGGCCATGCTCGAGCCCCTCAGTGTCCTTCTTTGAGTCAGGGTCTCCATCCCTGCCTGCAGCCCCGGAGACATCAGAGGCCTCCCAGCCCTCCCTATTGCCCCAGCTCAGCATTGGAAGGGGTCTGGCCTCACAGGGACCCCATCCCACAACTGCATCCCTCAGCTGCAGGCAGCTCCCAGCTGCATCCAGGCTGGAAGGGCCCCGATGCCCAGCTGTGCTTCCTCCGCCTCCTCCTCCTCCTTCCCCCTCCAGCCCTGCTTGGAGTCACGTAGCAGCTCCTGCCGCTCACCCCGTGCCAAGCTCACTGGGTGCCTCTGGGCCCCCACCCTGGGGTGACACAGGCTGCCGGGGGCTGTGACAGCCTCGAACCTCCCACCCCCACAAACTTCTGCTGCTGCTAAATGTCCACCTCTGAGCACCCAGTGGCCGCAGACATCCCCATCCCAGGGGATCCTGACCCTGAGCATCCCTCAGGGACATGGATGTCCCCATCCCAAGTGACTCCCAAGCCCAAGCACTCCGTAGAATGAAGGGGTACACAGACATCCCCACCCTGGGGTGCCCACCCCCACCCAGCTCTGCCCCCAGCCTCCCCAGGCAGGGAAGCACTGGGAACCCCCTCCCCTGGGGATCTCACGTCCTCCCTGGGCTGCAGGGTTTGACCCACCGAGCCCCAGTGCTGGCTGAGGGTACAATGGGGAAAGCCAAAGCAAAGGCACAAGGAAGAAGAGGGGAGCGAGGCCAGGGAGGAAGTAAACACCCCCTTTTCTGGGCACTTCCCGCGGGCACCGAGGGCCGCCTTGCGGCAGGCACCAATACTGGGTGACCTGGGCACCCGGCCACCCCACGGGCACCCAACGAGAGGAGGAAACTGGGAACTGAGCAGCCAGGCAGTGGAGGCGGCCAGCTCTGGAGTAGCTGTGCTATGGAAACGAGGAGGAGGAGGAGGCTGAAGGCACAGGGCAAGGCTCCATCACCCCGCTGCCTGCAGCTCCGGGGCTCTGGAGATGAATGACGCGACCTCAGAGCTCCCTGCGCTGCTTTAATGGCATTTCAATCTTGGCTGCGGGAGGCAAAGCAGAGCTGGGGCCTGGGAGCCAGACAGGATGTCTGGCCGGAGATGAGCTGGGAAACCGATGCCTTCGGGGACCCCCAAGCTGGGGCATCTCCCCCTCCCCACTGGCCAGGCACTGAGATGGGATGTGACAGCACCCGGGGGACAAGCCACAGCTCCCTGCTTGCTGCTCCCAGATGATCCCATGGGTGGTGAAAGGCTGGGAGGAGCTCAGCGGTGGCTCTGGGTGGCCTTTGCCAGCAGAGGGGACTGTTGCTTGTCTTTCCGGAGGAGCTTGCCCAGTGGGACAGCTCGGGAAGGGACATTTTCTCTTTTCCTCCTCGCTCTGGTGAGGACAGAGCAGGGACCAGAGTGGGAAACCCACCGTCTCTCAGGAGAGGCAGAGCTGGGAGGGAAAAGCTGCCAACAAATCTCTCCCCAAATGATATTTTCCCCGCTTCCTTTTGTTCACAGAAACCTCCCGAGTTTGAGTTTTCAAACCTCCTCCCCTTGCCAGGGGGGATAATCATCTGGGGGAGGGGAAAAAAAAAAAAAGAAAGAAGAAGAAGAAGAAGAGAGAAAAACAAAAAAAAATGATAATCCCCAACCGCTCCCCGCGAAGCGATTCATAACCCCACCGTGACGGCTCGGCCGCGCAGGGAAAGCTGTGAACGAAACCAAATGTTGAGCCGGGAGCTTGCCAAGTTCCAGAGCCCCCCGGCAAAAGCGGCGGCCGCCGTGAGCCCCCCCGGCGAGCTCCCGGCTCGGTGCCTCTCGCCGCGCACATCTGGAAAGAGAGGAGATTGCAGCTGGCCGCAGCTGGATGTAGCGCCTCGGGGAAAGGGGGATTGGGCTGGGGTGGTGGCCCGTACCCCCTCGACGTGCCCCCCGGGGTGGCTCTCCTGGCACAGCGTGGGTGCATCCAGGGCACCAGCTCAGCCGCGATTTGTTCTGAGCCCAAAACTTCCCCAGCCACCGAGAGGCACCGATGCCCCCAGCGAGGCTGTCACCTCCCCAGGACCCTGAGACCCTCGTTGAACCCCCCATCCGGGCTCCCCTGGACGCAGGTTTCGGAGCCGTGGCGAAGGGATGCCCGCAGCCGAGCCTCCCTCGGATGCCTCCCCACCTCCACGGCAGCCCCGTGGCACTCGGGCTTTGATGGGGGGGGACGGGGAGGAGTTTTTCCCAGCCGATCCATTCCGAGGAGGAGCATCCAACCCCTCAACCACCTTCCCAAAGTGCTTAGAAGCACCTTGACCTTCCCCGGAGCTGAGAAATCGCGGCGGAGTTGCCCGGAGCTGGGCTCAACCCACCGTCGAGCCCCACGTGGGCTGGAGCCAACCCGGCTGCGGAAGAGTTAAACCCGGCTGCTGGTCCGGGTCTCAGGGGCCTCCCACTCTCCCGGCGTGGAGTATGAATAGCTGCGCTCCTCTCGCTCCCAGCCACTCGCTTTCCTCCCTGCTTTCCCTCTCCTCCAGAGCCCCGGCATCCTCCCCGACGTTCCCCGGTCCTGCCGGCAGCAGAGCCCCGGCATCCTCCGGCAGCGCAGGATGCTGAGCACGGAAAGTTTCGCTGGGGCGAGAGCCCTGGGCGAGGAATCGCTGCAGATGTGGGACCTCAACAAGAGGTTGGAGGCGTATCTGGCCCGCGTGAAGTTCCTGGAGGAGGAGAACGAGGTGCTGCGAGCCGAAATCCAGAGCGCCAAGAGCAGCCCCGCCGGGGATTCCTGGCGGGCCAAGTACGAGGAGGAGCTGCGAGCCCTGCGGGATGCTCTGGACCTCGCCTTCCGAGAGAAGTGCACGGCCGAGCTGGCCAGGGACAACCTCTACGAGGAGGTGGAGCAGGTGAAAAGCAGGTGCCAGAAGGAGCAGGCAGCCCGAGAAGAAGCCAAGAAGCAGCTGTCCTTGAGCAGGAAGGAGCTGGAGGAGGAGAGGAGGGCACAGATCTGGCTGAAGGAGAGAGCCGTGCAGCTGGAGAAGGAGGTGGAAGCCTTGCTGGAGGTGCACGAGGAGGAGAAAGCGGGGCTGGACCAGGAGATCGCGAGCTTCTCCCAGAGCTTGGAGAGCTTCCGCTGCGCTCCGGTGGCTTTCCAGCCGGTGGAAGTGGAGGACTATTCCAAGAGGCTCTCGGAGATCTGGAAAGGGGCAGTGGAGACCTACAAGACTGAGGTGTCGCAGCTGGAGGGTTCCCTCTGCCAGGCCAAGGAGAACCTCTGGAAGGCAGTGGAGGACAACCAGCAGAGCCAGATGCAGCTGCAGCACCTGGAGAAGGACCTGGCAGGGCTCAAAGTCAGGAAGGAGATGCTGGAGGAGAACCTGGCCCGGCAGTGGCAGGAGCAGCGCGGAGAGGCAGAGAAGTTCCAGGTTGGTGGAGGAGGTGGGAAGGGGCCCGGTCCCCTGGGGAGGGGGGCAGAGCGAGGTGCTGTGGGGGCTTTGGGGGTTGCTCAGGGCGCCCAACCCCTGCAAAGGGACGGAGAGATGGGTTGGAGGAGGCAGGAGGGAAGGAGCAAACCCCGGGGTGGGGAGGGACGGTGGCCTTGGATGAGCTGCAGATAGAGATGAAGCCGGGGAGGGTGGGAGGAAGAGCAGAGCAACTTGGGGCCATCCTTGTCCCCATCACATCAGGGACCCGGGGCCATCCTGCTGCAGATGAGCAGCACCCAGACACCGGGACCTCTCCCTGGGCCGCTTCTCCATGTCCTGTTGAGCTCCAGAGCCAAGATCTCTGGGGAACAGCATCTCCTGCCCGCTGCCCACCCTTCCCCTCCTCCCCTTCCCCAGTGCTGGGTGCAGGCAGCGAGGTGCAGGCAGCGGGGAGGGGTCGTGGGGAGGATAAACTCCCACCGACTTCGCTGCAGCTGCAACCCAACAGCTGCTAAAGCGATTCAGCAGCGGGAGGCGGAGGGGACGGGAGGGTGGGAATACCAGGGACAATCTGGAGGCCACCCGGGGAAGGGTCCCTCTTTGTTCTGGGTCCAGGGGTGGGCCATGGGTGCTGCTGAGCGGAAGGTGCCGCAGCCTTGGTCGCTCACCCGAAAGATGCTTCTTTCCCACGCTTGTGTCCTGCAGCCCCGACACCCCCACCACCACCCCCAGCCTTTCCCCCCCCCTCACTTTTCAGCCCCACTCCTCTCCTCTCCCCCCCCTTCTCCCCATCCTTAGCCCCTCCGTGTTAAACTGCAGTGCCCAGGACCCTTCTCTCCCGCTTGGTCCCATGCCCGGCAGGGACAGGGAGGGCTCAAGGCAGGGTTGAGGTGTCCCTGCCACCCCTGCCACCCCCCACCCCCCACCCCATGGTACCCACAGCTGGCGATGGAGGCCCTGGAGCAGGAGAAGCAAAGCCTGCGGGTGCAGATCGCTCAGGTGCTGGAGGACCGGCAGCAGCTCATGCACCTCAAGATGTCCCTCAGCCTGGAAGTGGCAACCTACAGGTGAGGTCCTCCATGGGGACAGGACCCCCTTCCCCCTCACACCCCCTGTGCAGGGACCTGGGGATGAATCCTGCACCCCGGTGGGCATGGCATGGCAGGGTGGGGGGGGGGTTAGGGCACAAGGAAGGTCTTGGGCACAAGGTGGGTCCCCTGGCAGCCCCGCGCCCCAATTCCAGCCCTTCCAAGATGGCCCCAGACAAAGGCAGGCTGCCAGGGGACTGGGGGGACAATTAGCATGAGAATAGGGGCTGTCCTCGGCCGAGGCAGGCGAGGGGCCTCCCCGGCAGAGCATGATGTCACCCGGCACGGACACTAATCCCGGGCATGGGGGGATGGGAAAGGAGGCAGGAGCAAGGGGGGGGTGCTGCTCTGGTGACCCCCCCCCTCCACCCCCTCCCAGTCCCCGCTCTGAGCAGGGATAGGGTGGCATAAGCATCCCTCGTCCCTTTGTGCCTCAGTTTACCCGCAAAGCACCCGCCATAGAGAGCCGCTCGGCTCTCACCGTGGTGCAGACACCCACCCTATAGCACCCACCCTATAGCACCCACCCTACAGCACCCACCACGCTCCTCTCCTCGCAGGACGCTGCTGGAAGCAGAGAGCACCCGCTTGCAAATGCCAGCTGGCGAATACAAGGTGGCCAACGGCTTGCGAGGTAAGAAAGCACCCACTCCAGCCTTGGCACCGGCCCTGGCACTGCCACCACGTCACCCCGGGGGGTTTTGGGGGGGGCTTGAGGCTCGATATAGACAGGAGCATTTTCCTGGCAGCGGTTACTCGGCCGCGATAGGAAGGTGAGAACAGAGAGGGGGGGCTCCTGGCACAGGGTTCTACCCGCCGAGAGGCAGATAAGGGCTTATCAGCTTCTTTGCCACGGTTTTTTTCACCCCCCCCCTTGCACGGGGAGGGCGGGAGCGGCTCCGTCTGCCCAGCGGGCCTGTGGGATGCTGTAACAAGTTGAGCATTTCCTTTTTTTCCTCCAAAAACCCAACAAGGGAAGCCTGCCACGGTCACACTTCCCCCGGCAGCGGGCACAGCCGGGCTGAGCATCATCCCCGGGCACGGTGCCGAATCCCCCGGGACCACCGGCCGCACTCGAGGGAGGAATTTCCCACTTGCCCTTGAAGGGGCTGTTTAAAAATAGGAGAAGGGGCAGCCAGAGGCACCCAGGAGGCAGAGGAGGGATGAGGGACCCGCATGAGCAACTTCTCTGGCCGCTCACCGCCCTCGCCCTGGCTCTTTGCAGATCTGAAGCTGGAGGTGAGCGGAGGCAGCAAACTGGCAGCGGCGAGCACCGAAACCAGGAGGCTGCTGCCCCGGGACCACCGCGCCAGCCCCTCCATCTTCCCCAGGGCAGAGGGGAGGGGGCAGCCAGCAAAAGCCCAAAGTGATGCCCTAACACCCAAAAGCCAGAGTTCCAGCACCAGGGAGCTCCGGAAAATCAGCTCGGTCCTCCATGGCACGGCACCTCAGGGTGCCGGCACCTCCAGGGCACTGGGTGCCCCCAGCTGCCCCACGCCAAGCCACTCACAGCCCAGTAAAGCTGCCCCTTCTCTCTCCCCAGAGCCCCCCAGCCCTGTGCTCCCAGAGCTGGGGAGCCCGCAGGGAGAAGGTCCTGCCTGGCCGGGGGGAGATGAGGGGGAGATGAGCATGGGGAAGGAGCATCCTCCACCCGGAGCCACAGCGCAGACCCATGCCCACCATGGCATCGATGCCCTGGGAACGGTGCCCGCCGGCAGCCTGCGGTACCCGGCCCAGCTGGTCAGCGAGGCACTGGAGGATGCTCTCAAGGAAATGAAGGACGATGCTCAGCCCAAAGAAGAGCCCACGCTCGGTGCTGCCTGGGCCCCCCAGGCCCCCAGCTCCATCCCCCCCATGGAGGCTGCTGCAGAAGGGGCCGGGGAAGGGCAGGACCTCTCTGAGGGTGCCAGGGATGGGGAAGCCCCTGAAGAAGAGGAGATGGTTGGGGAAGCCATCACCCAAGGGCTGGGACCACCCCTCTGTGGCACGGCTCCTTCCCTTAGTGCCGTGGGGAGTCGGGAAGAGATGGGAGAGTGGGAGGAGGAGATGCCCCCAGTGCTGAGCCCAAGGGAAGCAGAAGCAGTGGCCCAGGAAGAGGACACCAGTGGCTCTGGCCAGACAGAGACCAACTGGGAAGAGCCAGAGACCAACTGGGAAGAGCCAGAGCAAGGGAAGGAGGATGTGGACGCCCCAGGCACAGAGGCATCACAGCCCTCAGAGGATGAGGAGGAGAGGGGAGTCAGCAGCCCCTGCACAGAGGACAAGGGTGGCTTCCAGGATGAAGGAATGGCTGCAGGAGACGAGGAATCCCCACAGAGGGAAGTCGAAGCTGCTCGTTCTGTCCTCGCGGAAAGCCACCCGGCTCTGCCCACGGAAAGTCACCTGGATGAGGACCTTGTTGATGGAGAGCAGGAAAAATTGGAGCGTCAGGAAATGCCTGTGTGCAAGACGGATCTGGCTGCAGGGGAGGAAAGAGAGCAGGAGATGTTCCCGGAGCAGGATGTGTGCCCGGAGCAGGAGGTGTGCCCGGAGCAGGAGGAGTGCCCAGAGCAGGAGATGTGCCCGGAGCAGGAGATGTGCCCAGAGCAGGATGTGTGCCCAGAGCAGGATGTGTGCCTGGAGCAAGAGACATACCTAGAGCAGGAGCCCTCGAGCATCCCCGAGTCCATCCCAGCAGAAGAGGCTCCACCAGAGCCTGAAGAAGATGCCATGGGAGCGAAGGACCCAGGCAGAGCTAAAGATGGTGAGGAAGAAGAGGGAGAGGCCGGTGGGGAGGTGCTGGTAGAAGAGCCCTGGGTGGGAGAGGCTGCAGGACCTGAAACCCCTGAGCAGGAGAGAGGAGCCCAGGAGGAGCCTGGGAACCTGCAGCCAAGTGGCTTTGCAGAAGAGGAGTGGGAGCAGGAGGAGCCAGAGCCAGCAGAGGAGCCCTGGGGTGGGAGGGATGAAGGCAACGGCCACAAGCCCTGTCCAGACGACTGGGAGGTGACAGCAGAGGACACAGAGGGGGCTCTGGGGACAGAAGAGCCAGCCTGGGCAGATGACGCCCTGACAAGTGCAGGAGGGCTGGGAAGTGAAGGAGGAGGTGGCCCGGGGCCGGCAGAGCTGGAAGGAACCCAGGGAGATAATGAAGAAGATGCCAAGAGCCAGGGGATGAGCCAGCAGCAGCCAGTGCTGGAGGCTGAGCTGACCCCGGAGCTGGCACGGGAGGAGCAGGAGGGCAGCACGGGGCAACCTGCCCAGGCACCCGCAGATGGCCCCGGGCACGGAGACAGCCAGGAGCTGGCACAGGCTCTGGAGGATCCATGGGAGGTGCGGGATGAGGATGCTGAGGACGAGCTCAGCTCAGAGCTGGGGCAGGCAGAGGAAAGCAGCAGCACCGACCCCGCTGCACTTCAGCAGGCACCGGGAGATGGCACGGAGAGCATCGAGTCGGTGGAGGAGGACACGGGGGGCTCGGGGGAGCTGGAGCAGGCAGCGGGGACGGGCAGGAGAGTGGAGCTGGAGGACACGCTGCCGGACAGCACCCCCTTGCACCTCTACCAAGGGGAGATGCCGGCTGAGGATGCACCCAGGCAAAACCCTCCGGAGACTGAGGAGACCACGGATACAGCCCCTGCACCCGGCATAGCCCTGGAGGAGGAAGGATGGCTGGAAGAGAAGGATGAGCCACCAACTCCCACCGTGCCAGGGAGCAGCGAAGAGGAGGCGGGGATGGAGGTAGCCCCTGCGGCAGAGGGTGCTGAGGAGGAGGAGGAAGGCTACTTCATGGTCTCTGCTCCTAACCAAGAGTTGTCCAGCTCGGAGGAAGCTGAGATCTCTGAGGACTTTGAAGAAATTAAAGTCGAAGCAACCGAAGGCAGCAAAGGTGACCTGGAAGCTCCTGGAGAAGCATCTCCAGTGCCAGAAGACGAAGGGCACTTTGAGGCGTTGGCCAGTGAAGCAGATGAAGATATGAAGATGCCCACAGAAGAACCTGAGATGCCAAAGGACGAGGACGGGGATGACACTGGGGGTTTTGCTGTTGAGCTGGAGGAAGGTCCAGCTGCGCCAGAGGCAGATCCCAGCTACCCCGAGGCCGTGGGGCCGTTAGCAGAAGGCAGCGAGGAGCCAGAGGGCTTGGCCACCGGAGCCACTGAGGAGCTCGATGCCAAGGTGGAGCTGGAGAGCGAGGCTGGCAGAGCAGAAATGCTCCCGGGCTGCGACCTGGGGCTGGTTGAGCAGGAGGAGGAGGAGGAGGAGGAACAACCCGGCATGGCTCACCATGACTCGGCCAAGCCTGCCCCTCCAGCAGAGCTCCAGGCCCTGGAGATGCCGGTTTCTCCACTGCCTGACCAAGCAGAGCAGACGTCGGATGAGCAGATGCCAGGTGAGCAACCGTCTGTGGAGGAGGAAGCACCAGACAGCGACAGCCTTCCCCTGGCTGGGGACAGGGAGCACCCCGAGGCCGACCCACTTGTGCCAAGCTCCACGACAGAGCAGGGGAGTTCTCCAGAGATGATTAAAGAGAGCCCAGGGGCAGCCGATCCCTCTGCAGAGCTGCCCGATGAAGCCATGAAGGACTCGGATATTCTGGAAATAGTCGAGCAAGCCCTGGAGTTCAACCAGGAGCTGGTGATGGGGGTGAGAGCGGCCGAGGGCGGGCAGCGAGACCCCGGTGGCACCAAGCTCCCCCAGGACGCCGGGGAAGACTCCTCACCCGCCTCGTCCAGCGAGGAGGAACCGACAGTCCAGGAGGTGCCGGCGGACGTGGCACCGGAGCCGGAGGGTCCCATCCGGGCTGAGAACGGGCTGCACCGGGAGGCCAGCCTGGAGGACCTGGCCGAATTCACCGAGGAGGTGCTGAACGGCATCACCGCCCAGGACCTCCCGCCGGAGAGCTCGGAGCCCGGCGAGGTGACGTCGCTGCAACCCCCGGCTCCCGGAGCTGGCACTGGCACCAAGCTGGCCGATGCCACCCCATGGGGCAAGCACGGCGGAGGTGACGCCGGGCACGTGCCCTCCTCCTTGGGGGACGAGGTCCTGTGCCTCGCACCCGAGCAGCCGCCAGCGTGCCGGCTGAGAGCCGAGCGGGAGCCCTGGTCCTCGGAGGATGAGTGATGGTGGGGTGGGGTGAACCCCTCCGGTACCCCCCACCCTGCCAATGCCCCAGCAGCCTCCCTTTGCCCACCCACCTAACGCTTCTCCGTCTTCTTGCGATGTTTAACCTGTTTGTGTGGATGATTTGGGTTGGTTTGCACCCCTTTTCAGAGTGAAGAACCACCGAGCTCAGTTTCCCCCCCCCCCCCCCCCACCCCCAAAAAATTCGCATGCTCGCTCCGGGACCCCAACCTCATTTTGTGGCCCCCCCTCCCCCGATGGGTTGCCGTGGCTTTATTTAATTTAAACCCCTTGTTTCCCCATTCCCTGCGATCTCCCATCTTCAACCCCCCCTCCACCACAGCAAATCCACTCCAGGAAGCCCAGCTAGAGGCTGAGGACCCCCCCCACCCCCAGCGCTGCACCCAACACCTCAGGGTGAGGGTACCCCGGGGGTCCCCAGCCCCGACTCGATGATGCCCGCGGGGCTGACCCACCCGATGGATTCGCTGCCTTGACTTTAATTTAATAAAGCCTCATCCCCCCCACCCAGTGCAGCCCAGTTCTCCTCATTCCCGTAGCTGGGTGGCTCGGGGAAGGTGGGAGGGCAGCCCTGGCGAGGGCATGGCTGGGTGGGTGGGTGGGGGGGTTGCCTTTCCAGGCAGCTCTCAGCCAGCGAAACGCATCTGGGGGTCGACCACCAGAGTGGCTCAGGGATGGGGGTCCCTGGGGTGATGCTTCCCCCAGCCTCAGGACCCTGCAGATGCCACTCGGGGACCCGCCGGGCACTTCCCGGGCTGGTTGGCAGGAGTGGGACAGACGTCAGCCCACCCCCCCCCTCCCCATGCCAGCACCTTCAGCCCTGAGCCAGCAAATCCAGCCGCTTTTTCCTGCCCGGAGCGGGCAAGGTGCCCACGGGGCACCGCGTGGCCACCCAAGCCCGGGGGACACCAGGGACCCTGGCAGACGTGGCTTTGCCCCTTCTCCCAAATGGGTGCTGAGCTTCGGGGGGGGGGGTAGGGGATGCGAGGAGCTTGGGTGGGGGGGCTCAATCGCCCCGTTGTGCGGCCGGGCGTGGGGAGAGCCGCATAAATCAGCCTCCCGCTGCAGAATGGGCTCCTTTATGCCAAGCAAAGGGCTGAGTCACCCGGGCAAAGGGATGCGGGGACCCGGGTGGCCGCAGCATCCCTAGGGACCGACGGCCTGGCACCCACGGGCGCGCTCAGCATCGCTCCCTTGGGTGCTTGCCCGCCTGGCTGGGCCCCGCCGCTCGCCCACGCGCCGGATTTAGCCCGGCCGTCCCGGTGCCAGCGCCCGGGGATGCTCGGAGCCAGGGACCGATAAGGACTCGAGGTTTATCTGCCTTTCTCCCCTGCGAAGCCCCCAGCCCCCTCCCCTGCCCGAAGGCGACGCTTTCCTTTTAAGGCTAAACTCCAAGGGATCCAAACACCGTAATAAAAAAAAAATTAAATAATTAATAACAATAATAACCCTTCCGATTCGTTTCATCGGGCGCCGAGCCGGCGTTCACTCAGCCCCTTGGCTCAAACTTGCCCCTCTGGCCAGGCCTGGCCAGCATCAGCCCCGTCAGCAGCCGATAGCAGCCTGAGAATGGCAACGTCCCCCCCCCCGCCCCGAGCTGTCCCCCGAAAGTGGGGCGGCTGGATGCTGAGGTCCCCGGGGTGAGGAGGAGGAGGAGGAGGAAGGCCGAGGAGAGGAGGTGGGGATGTGCATTCCTCCCGAAATGAATCCACATTCCAGCCCGTGCTGACAAAGCGACGAGGGGGGACAGATGGTGGGGAGGGGAGGGGAGGGGAGGGGGAGCCCCTTCCTCACCCCGAGGAGGAGGAGGAGGAGGATGGGATGAGGCTGCCGAGGGTTGGGGGTCACCCGGTGGGGTTGGGGGTGGGTGCTGGGTGCTTTGCCAGCCCCAGAGGATGGAGCCCGGAGACCAAAACCCCAGCGATGCTCCTCCGTGAGAATGGCACCGGCCAGGGGGCATCGAGGGGGCAAGAGCTTGTCCCCAGTGGGACCGAGCGTGCCCCCGAGGGACCAAGTGTGCCCCGATGGGACCGAGTGTGCCCTGATGGGACCAAGTGTGCCCCAGTGGGACCGAAGGGTGCCCCAGTGGGACCAAGTGTGCCCTGATGGGACCAAAGGGTGCCCCGATGGGACCGAGTGTGCCCCCATGGGACCAAGTGTGCCCTGATGGGACCAAAAGGTGCCCCAGTGGGACCAAGTGTGCCCTGATGGGACCAAGAGTGCCCC
>JANVCC010000123.1:5247-19571 GCA_025345505.1 Todiramphus chloris collaris | reverse complement strand
CCTTCCTTCCTTCCTTCCTTCCTTCCTTCCTTCCTTCCTTCCTTCCTCTCTCTCCATCCCTCCCTTCACCCATCCCTGCATCCCTCCATCCCTTCACCCCTCCACCCTTCTCTCCATCCCTCCACCCCTCTTCCCTTGCCCCCCAGAGCCCCCTCCCAGCCCTTCCCACCTCTCCCCACCCCAGACCCCTCGCCCCTCTGTGCTGCCCCGGAACCCATGCGACCCACTCGGGGATGCTCCTCCTCGCCCACGGCACCGCCTGTCTCCCCGCAGTGTGCCCGTGCGGAGCGGGCTCCGCCTGCACGGCAGCGGGCGAGTGTTGCCACCCCGAGTGCCTGGGGGGTTGCGGGAGACCCCGCGACAACCGAGCCTGCGTCGCCTGCCGCCACTTCCACTTCAACGGGCACTGCCTGCCCTCCTGCCCGCCCCGCACCTACGAGTACGAGGGCTGGCGCTGCGTCACGGCCGAGTACTGCGCCAGCCTCCGCAAGGTCTCCCACAACCCCCGCGACGCCTCCGAGTTTGTCATCCACCAGCGGCAGTGCCTCTCCGAGTGCCCCTCCGGCTACACCCGGAACGAGAGCAGGTGACGGGCGGGTTGGGAGGGATGGTCCCCAGGGTGCCCCGTGGCGGAGGTGGCACCGACCCCCGTCCTCCCGCCCCGCAGCATCTTCTGCCACAAGTGCGAGGGGCTGTGCCCCAAGGAGTGCAAGGTGGGCACCAAGACCATCGACTCGACGCGGGCGGCGCAGGAGCTGGGGGGCTGCACCCTCATCGAGGGCAACCTCATCGTGAACATCCGACGGGGCTGTGAGTGCTGGGTCTGGCCGGGAGCGGGGGCTGTGCGCGTGTCTTTTCCTTTGCAGGGTGGGGGTGTCCCCTTCCCTGAGCTCACACCCGTGGGTTGTCCCCAGATAACCTGGCCTCGGAGCTGCAGAGCAGCCTGGGCCTCATCGAGACCATCACGGGCTTCCTGAAGATCAAACATTCCTTCGCCCTCGTCTCCTTGTCCTTCTTCAAGAACCTCAAGCTGATCCGTGGCGACTCCATGGTGGATGGGTGAGGATGGAGCGTGTGTTTTGGGGGGGGGGGGGGGGGGGAGATGCACGTGGCTTTGGGGGTGCCCCGTGCCCACGGCCTCCATCCACATCTCCTCCTCCAGGAATTACACCCTGTACGTCCTGGACAATCAGAACCTGCAGCAGCTCTGGGACTGGAGCCACCACGTCCTCTCCATCCCCGTGGGCAAGATGTACTTTGCCTTCAACCCCAAGCTGTGCCTGGCCGAGATCTACCGCATGGAGGAGGTGACGGGCACCAAAGGGCGGCAGAACAAGGCAGAGATCAACCCCCGCACCAACGGCGACCGGGCGTCCTGTGAGTACTGGGGATGGGGATGCTGGGGGGTGTTGCCACCCCCTGCCTGACCTCCTCCTCCTCCTCTCCAGGCAAGACCCAGACCCTGCGCTTCATCTCCAACGTCACCGAGTCCGACCGCATCTTCCTCAAGTGGGAGCGGTACCGGCCCCCCGAGTACCGGGACCTCCTCAGCTTCATCGTCTACTACAAGGAGTCGTAAGTGGTCCACCTTTTCCACTCGTCCCCATCACAGAGGGTTTGGAGACCCCCAACCCACGGCATCCATCGTGCGCTGGTGGGCTGCTGGACCTCAGGGGGATCCTGAGGTTGGGATGAGGTCCCAGGACCCACCCTGATGCTCGGTGTGGGACAGACCCTTCCAGAACGTGTCGGAGTACGTGGGGCAGGACGCTTGTGGGGCTCAGAGCTGGAACGTGCTGGACGTGGAGCCTCCTCTCAGCAGCGAGCAGGCACCAGGGGTGGCCCTGCTCAACCTCCGGCCCTGGACCCAATACGCCATCTTCGTCCGCGCCATCACCCTCACCACCGCCGAGGAGGGACGCAACTACGGGGCGCAGAGCGAGGTGGTCTACATCCGCACCATGCCGGCAGGTAAGGGGCCGGCGAGGGGGGCTGGGGATGCCCCGCGGTGGCCATCGCAAAGGTGGCCCGATGCCCAGCCCCCTCACCCACGCCGTGCCCACCACCCAGCCCCGACGGTGCCCCGGGATGTCATCTCCATGTCCAACTCGTCCTCCCACATCGTGGTGCGTTGGAAGCCGCCCACCCAACGCAACGGCAACATCACCTACTACCTGGTGCTGTGGCAGCAGCTGGCCGAGGACATGGAGCTCTACGTCAACGACTACTGCCACAAAGGTGAGGGCGGGCGGTGGGCCGAGGGCACGGGTGGGATGGGGACGGTGCCACCGAGCCAGCCCTGCCCGTCTCTGCCCGCAGGGCTGAAGCTGCCGACCAGCAGCGCGGACACTCGCTTCGGGGACGGGGACGGGGCCGAGGTGGAGCAGGATGCTGAGGAGCGGTGCTGCCCCTGCCGCCCCGCCGACGGGCAGCTCCATGTGGAGGGCGAGGCCGAGTCCTTCCAGAAGAAGTTCGAGAACTTCCTCCACAATTCCATCATCATCCCCAGGTGCCCGTCCGGTGGAGTGTCTGAGTTCGGGGGGATTTTGCCCTGGTTGGGTGCAGTGGCTCTGCCCTGGGTGAGGGGTCTGGTGGCCACTCCTGCCAGACCCTCTGACCGATATCTTCTTGTCTCAGGCCACCCTGGAAGGTGACGTCCATCAACAAGAACCCGCAGAGGTGAGCGGGGACCACACAAGCCTGGAGGGTCTCCCCTCCCGGGCTCTGTTTTGGGGGACAAACCATGAGTCCTGACTTCCCACCGCCCACCCCATCCCCATCCTCCGCAGGAGCCCGAAACGTCGCAGGCACGTGGTGGCCGTCACGTCACCGGCCAACTCCTCCTCGGCAGAGCCGCCGGCCCCGAGCCGCGCCGGTGGGGAGCCCAAACCCGACTTCCAGATCTTCGAGGACAAGGTGGTTCGTGACCGGGTGGTGCTGTCGAGGCTGCGGCACTTCACCGAGTACCGCATCGACATCCACGCCTGCAACCACGCCGCCCACACCGTGGGCTGCAGCGCTGCCACCTTCGTCTTCGCCAGGACCATGCCCGAGCGTAGGTTCCGGCAACCTCAGGATGTTCTGGGAGTCCTGGAGCCTTTAAGATTGGGGTGGGAGGGTTGGTAGCGGGTTGGGGGTCCGGGTGATGCCACTGAGAGCTGACCCCACCCTGTGCCCCGTTCCAGTGCAAGCTGACAACATTCCCGGCAACGTCACGTGGGAGCCGGCCGGCAAGAACAGTGTCCTGCTGCGCTGGGAGGAGCCCAGGAACCCCAACGGGCTCATCCTCAAGTATGAGATCAAGTACAGCCGTGAGAGTGAGGTGAGGACCCCCCTGAGGCACCCCCTGACCAGCCAGGTCCAGTTACAGGGGCACATCACCCATCCCATCCCATCCCATCCCATCCCATCCCATCCCATCCCATCCCATCCCATCCCTCCCCATCCCATCCATCCCCATCCCCATCTTCATCCCATCCCCAACCCCATCTCCACCTCCATCTCCATCCTCATCCCATCCACAAACCCTTCCCCAACCCCATCTCCATCTCCATCTCCATCTCCATCTCCATCATCTCCATCTCCATCATCTCCATCTCCATCATCTCCATCTCCATCTTCATCTCCATCTCCATACCTTCCCATCCTCATCCTCATTCCACCTCCCTCCCCATCCTATCACAATCCTCATTTCCATCCCATCATCTCCCTGGTGCGTGGCTGGAGGTGGGGGAATGAAGCCCCTTTTGTCACCACCCTCATTGTCCTCCCCACCCCAGGAGGTCACCACCGTCGTCTGCGTCTCCCGTCACCGCTACTCCAAGTACCGGGGTGTCCACCTGGCTCTGCTCCAGCCTGGGAACTACTCGGCCAAGGTCCGGGCCACCTCACTGGCCGGCAACGGCTCTTGGACGGGGCTGGTCAAGTTTTACATCCT
Source organism: Todiramphus chloris collaris (assembly GCA_025345505.1). Classification (NCBI taxonomy): domain Eukaryota; kingdom Metazoa; phylum Chordata; class Aves; order Coraciiformes; family Alcedinidae; genus Todiramphus; species Todiramphus chloris. The sequence continues at coordinate 15,634 of JANVCC010000123.1, read as the reverse complement.
GGGGCCAGGTATCTACGGGGGGGGACCACACCAGTGGGGTCCCTGGTCGTGGAGGGTTGTGGGTTGGGGGGGGCTGCTGTATGAAGGCACTGGAGAACTGGGGGATGCTGGTGGGCTGGGGAGATGGGGATCAGGATGCTCCTGGATCAGGATGCTGGAGGATCAGAGGATGCTGCTGGACTCGGGGGGGATGTTCTGGGATGGGGACACTCAGAGATCAGTGGGTGCTGCTGGTCTGGGGAGTTGGGGGTTCCCCCTCTTGGGCCTGGTGGTGGTGGGACAAGCATCCCTGCAAGGTGTGGGGTGGGATGAGCGCCCAACCCCTGCCTCACCTCCGCTTGCCCACGACAGCCGAGGAGGAGTCCGGCAGCTTCTACGTCCTGCTCACCGTCACGCCCGTGGTCCTCATGGTACTCATCTCCTGCCTTGCCGTCTTCGTCTTCTTCTACAACAAGAAGAGGTAGAGACCCCTCCCTGTGACCCTGGGAGTGGGGAAGGGTCGTGGGGAGGTGGCTTCATGTCCTTGTCCCCCATCCTCTGAGCGGTGGCCACCCCTCGCAGGAGCAACGATGGGTACCCCGGTGGGACGCTCTACACCTCGGTCAACCCCGAGTACTTCAGCGCCTCGGACAGTACGTAGGGATGGGCATGAGGTGTCCCCATGGGGTCTGCTGCCACCTGGCCTTGGTGGGGTGGGATGGTGGGGATGGGCACGAGGATGGAGATGGAGATGATGGAGATGGGGATGGGGGTGAGGGTGGGAGTGGGATGGAGATGGGAATGGGATGGAGATGGGGATGAGGATGGTGATGGTGATAGAGATGGAGATGGAGATGGGGATGGAGATGGGGTTGAGGATAGAGAAGAGGTTATGATGGTGATGGTGATGGGGATGGGGATGGTGATGGAGATGGAGACGGAGATGGGGACAGGGATGGAGATGGAGATGATGGAGATGGGGATGGGGGTGAGGGTGGGAGTGGGATGGAGATGGGAATGGGATGGAGATGGGGATGAGGATGGTGATGGTGATGGTGATAGAGATGGAGATGGGGATGGAGATGGGGTTGAGGATAGAGAAGGGGTTGTGATGGTGAAGGGGATGGTGATGGGGATGGTGATGGTGATGGGGATGGTGATGGAGATGGAGACGGAGATGGGGACAGGGATGGAGATGGAGATGAGTGGACCTCCCTCGCCCCACAGTGTACATGCCCGACGAGTGGGAAGTGTCGCGGGAGAAGATCACAGTGATCCGAGAGCTGGGGCAGGGGTCCTTTGGGATGGTGTACGAGGGGTTGGCACTGGGGCTGGTGGCCGAGGGTGAAGAGACCAAGGTGGCCCTGAAGACGGTCAACGAGTTGGCCACCATGCGGGAGCGCATTGAGTTCCTCAACGAGGCCTCCGTGATGAAAGCCTTCAAGTGCCACCACGTGGTAAGTGGGTGGCCAAGGAGGAGGGTGGGCACATGGGCTGGGGGGGGGGGGTGGGGGCAGCCACTCAAGTGTCCCCCCAGGTCCGTCTGCTCGGCGTCGTGTCCCAGGGCCAGCCAGCTTTGGTCATCATGGAGCTGATGACGCGCGGGGACCTGAAGAGCTACCTGCGCTCGCTCAGGCCTGATGCCGAGGTGAGGGGCTGGCTGGGTGCTGCAGTGCCCCACGGGAGAAGAAATTCCCACCCCATTCTTGGACTGGGATGCTGGGGATCAGGGGGATGGGGATGCTGAAGACGGGAGATGCTCCTGGACCAGGACACTGGAAGATGAGTAGATGCTGCTGGGTTGGGAGGACGTGGGGGGGATGTTCTGGGTTGGGGACACCAGATCCGGGTGTGCGTCCCCCCCCAACCCTGGCTCCCTGTGGATGCTGCAGAACAACCCCGGGCTGCCGCCGCCGTCGCTGAAGGACATGATCCAGATGGCCGGGGAGATCGCCGACGGCATGGCCTACCTCAACGCCAACAAGTTCGTCCACCGGGACCTGGCCGCCCGCAACTGCATGGTGTCCGAGGACTTCACCGTCAAGATCGGAGGTGGGTGGGCAGCGTCCGGCCGGCTCATCGCTGACCTCGCGCCCCTGGTGCTCCCACCTTCTTCCTCCTCTTCCTCCCCCGCCAGATTTCGGCATGACGCGGGACATCTACGAGACGGATTATTATCGGAAAGGGGGCAAGGGGCTGCTGCCCGTCCGCTGGATGTCCCCCGAGGCCCTCAAGGACGGCATCTTCAACACGCAGTCCGACGTCTGGTAGGTGTTGGGGTGGGGGGGAAGCCCCAGGGGAAGTGGGATTTGGGGTGGGGTGGGATCGGAGGGGGAATGATGTCACCTCGGCTGAGCAGTCGGGTGCTGGCAGGTCCTTCGGCGTGGTGCTGTGGGAGATCGCCACGCTGGCCGAGCAGCCCTACCAGGGCATGTCCAACGAGCAGGTCCTGCGCTTCGTCATGGACAACGGAGTCCTGGAGCGCCCCGAAAACTGCCCCGACAAACTGTGAGTGTCCCCCGAGGCTCAGCGTTGGGGCCCATTGGCTTTAATGTCTTTATCGATGACCTGGACAAGGGGATCGAGGCACCCCCAGTAAGTTTGGAGATGACACCCAAGCTGGGCGGGGTTGGGACCCGCAGTCCAAGAAGGACCTTGAGGGGCTGGAGCGTGGCCAGAGAAGGGAAGGGGCTGGAGCAGGAGTCTGGTGAGGAGCAGCTGAGGGTCTTGGGGTTGTTCAGGCTGGAGAGAAGGAGGCTCAGGAGACACCTCCTCACTCTCTACAACGTGGCTCAGTGGAGCCCTGGCAGTGCCAGGTTATCGGTGGGACTCGATGAGCTGAAAGGTCTCTTCCAACCCAAACCCTCCTGGGATTCTTTGGGGAGAGAGACCACTTCCACATCTCCCCACCTCCCTCCCCCCAGACCCTCACCCTGCTCAGGCGATGACCCAACACGGAGCCCATCACCCTAGGCTCTGGTCCGTGTGACACTGGGACGGTCACGGGGTGCCAGACCCAGCGGTGCCCCTCTCTCCCGCAGCCACGAGCTGATGTGCCTGTGCTGGCAGCAGAACCCGCGCCAGCGCCCTTCCTTCGTCCAGCTCCTGGGGAGGATCAAGGACCACATGGCCCCCTCTTTCCGCACCCTCTCCTTCTTCTACAGCGCCGAGAATCTCCGGCGCGGCTCCGGAGAACCCTCCGATGCTGAAACGGATCAGACCCCCGGGGAGGACGAGCCCCCCGCCTCCCCCCAGCTCACCCGCAAGGACCACGGTTCCGGCCAGGTCCCCAACGGGACGGCCTCGCTCTGACCCCTGGGGTGTCCTCGGATGCGCGCCGGATTCTGCACCCCCCTCGCCTTCCCTCCGGATGCCCCCTCAACCACTGGGACCCCCCCCCCCCCACCTGCCCCTTACCCCGCGTTATTTATTGCTTCCAAGGGTCCGGCCGAGGGGGTGGTGGGCGAAGCGGGGACCGTCCGTGGGGTGCAGTGTCCCCGGGGAATAAAACGGGGTGCCCCACGTCGGGCTGGGGGGAGGGAGCCCAGGAATAAATCGGGGTGCCCCACGTTGGGGGGTGAGGGAGCGAGGGGCTGCTGATGGGGAGGAGACCACCCCCCTTTTTCCTTATTTTGGGGGGTGGGGGGGAAATGGGGAGGTGGGGAGTGGGGTTTGGGGTTCAGGGTCCCCCCCGCCAACCGGCCCCTGCCGCTGCCCAGGAAACAAGTCAGTAGTGTGGCACACACCCACCCCCTTTTGCAGATGGGGAAACTGAGGCACGGGGCAGCGGGAGACACCTGGGACCACTCTCATACCCCCCCCCCTTCTCCCCCTCCCCAGTCCCTGGTACTGGGACCAGTGTCCTCAGGAGGGACTTCCCTGTGGGATGAGCGTGAATAAAGGAGGACGGAGCTCGGGCGGCGACGGTGCCTGGTTTGTTGGGGGGTTCACGAGGGAGGCGAGAGGTGGCGAGTGGCACACGGGGCTTTCCAGACACCAACCCCCCCCCCGGCCAGCCCCAAGCCGCTTCCTGCGCTCCCCGGTTGTGGCTTTGCCCTGCGGTCCCCAACCCGGGGGCGTTTCTGGGGAAAAAAACGTCAAAGCAGCGGAATTTGGGAGGACGTGGCTGACGGCAGCTACTGGCCCGCTCTGCCTTTGGGGGGGTAGGGGGCTACTGGGGGGGTGAAGTGACACGGTGGCCCTGTGGGTGCCACTGGGGGGGCCTGGAGAGAGGACGCGGGCTGAGGATGTGCTTCAACTCAGCGCACCGATGAAGCCGCCCCTGAGGAGCTTTGGGAAGGGGCTGGGGGGCAGGCGGCAGCTTGGGGAGGGGGCAGAGTGTCCTGGCTGTGGGTGGCACTTGGGGACAGGGCCACTGTGCCACCAAGCATCCCTCACTTGGCCTCCAGCTTCTCTGACACTGGCGGCAGAGCCCGAGCCGGGGCAGCTCCGTCATGCTTCGAGTTGGGGTTCTTTTTGGGGTGGGGGGTTCGGGAGGGGGACTCTTGGTGGTCCCGAGGCTGCCGGTGTGATGTCCCCTGTCCCTTAAGGCTTGGAGACAGGTCCTGGGGTGGTCTGTGCGTGTCTACATGTCCGCGTGCGTGTCTACGTGCCCGTGCGTGTGCACACGCTTGTGCCCGTGTGTGCACACGCGTGATGCGGTGCCGTTGCGGGGGTCGCGTTTGGGGCTGGGGGGTGCAGATGGGGGCGGGGGGGGGGATGCAGGCAGATGCTCTGCTCCGGGTTGGGATGCTCCAGAGCCCCCCCAGGGGACTTCCCGGGTCCCGAGTACCCGCGAACCACGGCCCGGGGATGCTCAGGGTGGGTTTGTGGGGGGGGGGTCTGTGTCTGTCCCTCCATCCCCGCCCGCGGGGGTCTCCGGGGCCGGGGCGGGGGCGGTGCCGGGGCGGGGGGAGCCGCCAGCCCCTCCCGGGAGGCCGGTCCCTTGCGTGGCTTTTAAACCCGGCACGGTCCCGGTGCTCGGGCTACCGGGAAAAGTGCGAAGGAGGGCGGCACCGGGTCCGGCACCGGGTCCAGCCCCGGGACCGGCTGCGGATCCAGCCCCGGGACCGAACCCCGCGATGCCGCCGCTGCCCGCCGGGCTCTGCCTGGCTGCGCTGCTGCTGTCCCTGTCCCTGCCCCTGCCCCTGCCCTCCCCGAGCCTTGCTCCCTTCTGCCCCCGGTCCTGCATCTGTCCCCGGGCCGGTACCGTGCTCTGCCGGGAGCCCGGCACCGTGAGCAGCCTGACCCGGCTGCTGGGAACCGGCGGCTTCACCGACGTGTGAGTGGGGCTGGGGCGGTGGAGCCGGGAGCGATGGGGCTGGGGGCCGGGGGCTCGGTGGGGCTGGGGGCGATGGAGGAGCTCTGGGACCAGGCAGAGGGGCTGGGGGTGATGGGGCTGAGGGGTGCGAGGTGATGCCGGGGGGTGATGGAGTTGTGGAGTTTGGAGGTGATGGGGCTGGGGACCAGGGTGGGGGAGCCGAGGGTAGCGGAGCTCGGGGATGGGGATGACGGGGCTGGGGGTGATGGGGATGAGGGGGCTGGGGGTGATAGACCTCGGGGCTGGAGGTGATGGCGACCATGGGGCTGAGGGATGCGGGGCGGGGAGCGGGGGGGCAGTGGCTCTGAGAGTGACGGGGCATCGGGGATGCGGGGCGGAGGGGCTGTGGGACAGGGCGGTGGAGCTGGAGGTGGTGGGGCTGGAGGACAGAGTGATGGAGCCGGGGGTGCTGGAGCTCAGGGACCACGCAGAGGGGCTGGGGATGGCGGGGCTGGGGCGGGGGTGCCTGGGCGGTGGGGCTGAGGGTGCCGGGGCTGGAGGTGGCAGAGCTCAGGGACAAGGCGCTGGGGCTGGGGCGGTGATGGAGCAGCGAACGCTACGGGGCTGGCGGGGCTGCTTGGCGGGAGGGGCTGCAGAGACTTGGGGGGGGACACACGCACTCTGCTGCATCCCCCCAGGGAGCGAGTGAGGGTCTGGGGGCAGCTCTTTGCCCCCCTCCCACAGCAATGCCGGTGGGAGCGAAGGGCTGAGGGTGCAGCGGGGTGCCCGGGTAGGGAGCACCCTTGTCATGGCGAGCAGGGCCAGGGTGCAGGGAGGGACCGAGCCCCTCATCCCCCACCCTGGCAGGGCTGGCACCTTGCACCGGGGCCCGTGGGTGGGGTTGGGGGGCTCCGGGGGGGGGGGGAGCACCTCGAATTTGCTGCAGTCGCTGCGGAGACGGGGGGCTGGAGGAAGCAGAGGTGAAGAGGGTGCTGGGGGGATTACGGGGTGCTGGGTGATTTTGGGGTGCCCGGACTCGTGGGTCCTCCTCCCGCTGCAGCCCTGGCCGTGCCGCAGTGCCGGGGGCTGGCTGCGGCACTCTCCGTGCCTCAGTTTCCCCCCCTGTGCTGGGGGATGCTGCTCCTCAGGGCGATGCCGGCTCTTTGTTTGCTGCCTTGCTGGGGCGGGAGGTGGTGGCGGCGGGGAAGTCGGTCCCCCCCAGAGACCCCCAGTCATCCCCCTGCCCCATCCCTCGTCCCTCCCATCCCCACAGCTTCATCCATAGGGGGTGGCAATAGGGAACCCCCCACCCCACGGGTCAGCGGGGCCGAAGCCCCCTCGGTGTGGGTCTGAAACGCCAATTAATTAACGTCTGATAATTTGGGGTTTGCAGGAGCAGCCCCTGGTGTGGGGCTTGGGGGGGGGGGGAACTCCATACTCCCTTCCAAAGGGGCTTCCCCCCCCCCGGGAAAAGGGGAGGGGGTCACAGTCGGTGCCTGTGTCACGTCGCAGGGGTGCGAGGAAAAGTGGGGACCCACGGGGGAGTGGGGCTGGGACCTGGCAAACTCATTCACCGGGTGAGACCACAGGCTTCAAGAGCCGGCCGGAGACCTGCTGCCCTCCCCGGCACCCCCAGCCCTCCCCCCGCCCCCCCTTAGAAGCTTATCCCAGTCTACCCGGGGGAAACTGAGGCACAGGAGGCAGCTCAGCTCCATCCCTGTCCCTGACTGCGGGCTGGCCCCCTCACAACCAGGGCAAAGGGGGAGATCCGTGCTCCCCTCGCCTCACCCCACACTTTGCCGGCATCCCCAGGCATTGGGGGGATCGGGGGGGTCGGGGGAGCATCCCCGGGACAACCCCCCCCACCCCCTCACCCTTCCTCGTTTGCTTTCCAGCGTCATCGAGAACCAGCAGACGCTGACGACCTTGACCCGGGCTGACACCAGGATGCTGCGGGACCTCCGGAGCCTGTGAGCATCACTGGGGAGGGGGTCTCGGCTGGGAAACGGCTTGGGGGATCCCCGCTGCAGAGAGGGGGTGGCTCAGAGGATGGGGATTGGGAGATCCTCGAGCGCGGGCGCTGAGCTCTTTCCCTCCCCCAGCACCATCTCCGGGTCGGGGCTGCAGAGCATCTCTGCCGACGCCTTCCTGGACACCCCCAGGCTGAGCCACGTGTGAGTACCACCCCCCCATCCCCCCACCCCCAATTTCCCTCCCCTAGATACCCCCCCCCTCCTCCTCCCGGTGTTGGGGCTCGCTCCCCCCCTCCCTCCATCCCCAGGGGCGCTCAGCCCCAGCGCAGGGTGTCAGGATCGATCGCGTCCCGCTGCCCATCGGCATCAACCGGGCTGGGGGGGGGGGGGGGGGGGGGGGGGGGGGACCACCGAGGGGGGGGGGGGGAGGCCCCCCCCCCCCCCCCCCCCAGGCAGATCCCTGCTGCCCCTGTGGTGGGGGGTTGGGGGGATACGGGACACGGGACAGGCCCCTGTGTTGGGGTGCGGGGGGGTTTCCGCTGGCAGGGAGGTGCCCGATGGCACCCTGGCAGAGGTGGTTTTTGCTTGGTCACGGCGTGACAACAGTGGCCCCGGTGCCACCCAGTGCCAGGGTGGGTGGTGACACAGGATTGGGGGGCGGGGGGGGGGGGTGTGTCTGCGGTGGGGGGGCTGATGGGGGGTCTGTGGTGGGAAGGGGCATCTGACGGGGGTCTGTCCCAGCAGGAATCTCTCCTCCAACTCCCTGCACGACCTTTCCTGGAAGACCTTCCAGCATCTGCCCCTGCAAGAGCTGTGAGTAATATGGGGGGGGGAGGGGAGGGGAGGTCATTATGCACCCCCGAGGTGATGCAGAAGCAGGGACACGGACTGGGGAGGCATCGAGATGGCAGCTGTGACAGCGACGGGGCGTGGGGATGGGGACAGCGGTGACACAGCGCCTGGCACCGGGTGCATCCAGGGCGCCAGCGGCGCTGGGTGCGGGGATGCCCGTGTCCCATCCAGGGCCACCGCGGCCGGTTTGAGCCCTTCTCCTCTTCCCTTGGCAGCATCCTGGTGGGAAATCCCTTCAACTGCTCCTGTGGGCTCCGCTGGCTTCAGCTCTGGCAGAACGGGAGCCGGGCCGAACTGGGCAACCAGTCGCTGGGCTGCTGGGAGGGCAGCGTGCTGGTGCCACTGGGCAGCCAGCCTCTCGGAGCCTGCGGTACGTGGCAGAGGACCCCGCCGGGTTTGGGTGCTGGGTTTGTCCCCCCGCTTGGCTGGGGATGGTGTGGGGATGACGTGGCCCCTGCTCAACCCCCTTCTCCCCGGCAGAGCCCCCGAGGGTCCACATCGAGCACCCCGAGAGGGTCCTGCGCCAAGGGGACAGCGTCAACCTCACCTGCCGCGTCACCTCCGAGTCACCGGCCCGCGGGGACTGGGTGCTCCCCGAGACGGGACCCGACCTGGCTGTCGTCACCAAGGCAAGCTCAGCCTCGCCGGGGTCCTTCCCAGCATCACCGTCCCCACCATGGCATCCTCTCGCTGCTGGGGTGGGCACGAGGAGGTGGCACCGCTCGGGGTGGCACGGGGGCTGCTTGCTCACCCCGTCTCCCGGTGCTCCCTTCAGCTCTCGGACTGGGAAATCACCCTGGAGATCAACAACGTCTCCTCCAACCTCAACCTCAACAACCTGACGTGCCGGGCGGAGAACGCGGCGGGGTCGGCGGAGGACAGCGTGATGCTGAACGTCACCTGTGAGCGCCCCGGAGGGGTCCCCTGTGGGGGCCGGGTGAGATGCCCACCTCGGGGACCCACCCGTCTCTGTCTCCCCCAGTCCCCCCCGTCATCGTGGCCCTGCACGAAGCCATCGACCAGCACTACTGGTGCATCCCTTTCTCGGTGGACGGCAACCCGGTGCCCAGCATCAGTTGGCTCTTCAACGGCAAGGCCCTGGCCGAGGGTCCCTACATCCACACCTACGTCGTGGAGTACGAGCACAACTCCAGCGTCTTCCACGGCTGCCTCCGGCTCAACCGCCCCACGCACGTCAACAACGGCAACTACACCCTCCTGGCCCGCAACCCGCTGGGCTCCGCCGCCCGAAGCATCCAGGGGAGGTTCATGGAAAACCCCTTCAGCTTCAACCCCGAGGAGCCCATCCCTGGTACGTGCCGCCAAAAACCTGGGCGGAGGTTGCGCCCGCTTCCGAGCGAGCCCCGGCGTGCCTCAGTTTCCCCCCCCCCCCTCCCAAGGGGGCTGGGCGGAGGGAAGGAGGGGATGGTCTTGTCGGGGGAATAACGAGAGGTTTCTCCTTTCTCTCTCCCTTTGGGCCGCGCCAGTGTCTCTGTCTCCGTTGGGTGAGTGTCCTTGCCCCTGCCCTCCCCAAACTGTGCATGCAGCCCCCCCCACCCAGGGCTGACCCCCACCCCAGGAGGAGGGAGACCCCCTGCCCCACACTTACCCTGCGCCCTTCTCCTCGTCCCAGGCACCCGGAACAGCTCTCTGGAGGGGCCCGTGGAGACCACGGATGAGCACATGTTTGGGGTGAGGGGCTGCTCCCGGGTTGGGGGGCACCACGACACCCACGGGGGGTGGGAGAGGGGGTGGGACAAATCCTCAGGGAGCAGCCAAACCAGAGCCAGGCAGGATGGAGACGTGACGGGGATGAAGGGCAGAGTCCTGCTGCCTCAGTTTCCCCAGCTCCTACGGCTTACGGCCACCTCAGCCCCCAAAAGGGTTGGGAGAAGGGAGCCGGGGGGACCCCGGCCTGATCCCCACCGCCGTTGTCTCCAGGTGTCGGTGGCCGTGGCGCTGGCCGTGTGCGCCAGCCTCTTCCTCTCCGTCATGCTCATCGTGCTCAACAAGTGCGGGCACCGCTCCAAGTTCGGCATTAACCGTGAGTCGTCGTCGTCGTGGTCGTGTGTGTCCCCCCCCCGTGTGTGCCCCCCACCTCACGCTCGGTGCCCTGGGGGGATTCGGGCTGGGATGGGGCAGGGGGAACATCCCCATTCCTGCATCCGTGGGGTGGCCGGGACTGGGATGAAGACCTGGGTTGGGACACGGCTGTGGGGATGGGGAAGGCGGTGGGGACCGTGGGTGATGACCACGGGTGGGGATGATGGACGGGGACCACGGATGGGGATGGTGGACGGGGACCACAGAAGGGGATGATGGA
>JANVCC010000122.1:202951-236322 GCA_025345505.1 Todiramphus chloris collaris | reverse complement strand
CGGCGCCCCCGCCGGGGGCGCCGCGGGGTCTGCTGGGAGTTGTAGGCGGCGCGTGCGCAGAGGGGACAACGCGCGGCCAGCGCCTCTCCCTCAGGCGCAGAGGCTGCCGGGAGTTGTAGGCGGCGCCTGCGTAGAGGGCGCGTCCAAGATGGCGCTGCTGCGGCAGGTCTACAGCTCGCTCTTCCGCCGCACCTCCACCTTCGCCCTCACCATCGTGCTGGGCGCCGTCCTCTTCGAGCGGGTCTTCGATCAGGGCGCCGACGCCATCTTCGAGCACCTCAACGAAGGGGTAAGGGACAGGGGAAAGGGGGAGAGACCCGCGGCCTCGCCCCCGCCCCCCCTCAGGCGTTAAGGCCCTGTGAAGGTCAAGCCGCTCCCGCCTGGGCCTGGATCCGGGCCCCGCAACCTCGGCCGCTGTCCCGTTTGTGGGCGGGCTTCGCTGGTGTCGTGGCACTCGGTAGTCGGGGCTAGGGTGTGTTCTGGGGCTTCAAGAGGCGGTGGGGACGCAGGGAGGTTACAAGGGGTCGAGCTGTGGCTTCGCTCCCCTTGGGCCCGCAGTTTTCCTGACGCCTTTCGCGAGCCGCCTGTGGTTGCCCCACAGCGTCAGCTGAGATGAGATGAGGTCAAAGTTGTCCTTGTATTTCAAAGCAGAGCGGTGGTGGGATAAGCACAGGCTGGTTTGGGTGGGAAGGGATCTTGAAAGGTCATCTCATCCAACCCCTCTGCAGGGAGCAGGGACATCTGCAACCGGAGCAGGGACATCTGCAACCAGAGCAGGTTGCTCAGAGCCCCTGAGCTCTGCTAATACCTCTGATAAGAATTCTGGCCTGGACACCCGAGTCATACAGATGTGACACGTAACGGCTTCCAGGACAGGCTGAGGTGATGCGATGCAGGCCCTACGACAGCTCAGAGGTGCTGTTAGTTCCTTCTTGCACCGAGTACAAAAAACCCTTGGTGTGCTGCACGTTCCCATCTGCAGCACTGTGGTCCCATTCCCTGGCCTGTGGTGCTGCTGTGCCTCGGGTCTCCCAGAGTACCCAGGTCACCAGATGGGGGAAAGGCCTGCCCTGCCAGCACGGTCTCTGCACTTTGTGCTGGAATAGGATTCCTCTGTGTGTCCCCTACCCCCGGGAGCAGAAACGGCCTCTCTGGTCTGAGTGGGAAGCTGAGGCAGCAGGACTGGAATGCTCCAGTAATCCCAGAATAGAATAACGGGGCAGGGGGTGAGGTCAGCAGCTCCCTCCCTCTCTAGTGTAAAAGCCACAGAGGTGGGTGGGTAGGGGGCTCCCTCCACCACCCCCTCCTCAGGCAGGGCGAGTGGCCCTTGGCTGGTGGCTTTCAGCTGATAGCCCTCGGCTGGTGGTCCTCAGCTGGTGGCTCTTGGCTGGTAGCCCTTGGCTGGTGGCTCTAAGCTGCCATCTTGCTGCTCCTCCGAGCCTTGGTGTGGGGCTGTGGCCAAGATTAACGTTTGGTGACCCTTTTCTTCGTTTTGCTTACAGAAACTGTGGAAACACATCAAACACAAGTATGAGGACAAGTGAGGACTGAAATGCTCAGCAGCAGGGTCCAGCCTGGGGTGGCAGAAGAGCCTGCAGAGAAGGATTGGGCCACCTGAAGCTGGCTGTGGCAAGATGCAAGTGGATTCCTGCTGGAACAACTCCGAGCCAGATATCAGCCACCTGCAGATACGATGTGAAGCAAGATGGACTCAAGGAGTTCTGCTGCTGTACTCAGAATTACTCTGTTAAAATAAAACATTCTTGGTCCATGGCTCCTGCCCCTGTGTTCATCTGACTGATCCTTGGCCTGCTTGGGGTTTCTCCTTGTCTGGGGGAGAATGCTTCAATCTGGCCCCACCCCCTCATTTCAGACACTCTTGAGAAATCACAACACCCTAAAAATGGTTGGAGAGACTCGACAGGATTTGTAGGGCCGTGGGCTGCTGCTCTGCGGGCTGCTGCCTGGTCAGAGCTGCCTCCTCTGCCCCCCCCCAGGCAGAGATCTGCCTCTCCCCGGCTCTCGCAGCCACTGCAGTGGGTGTCCAACCTCTGCTGGGCTCTGGCTGGGGATGGTGTGTCCAGCTTGTCCAGACCAGGGGCTCACAGTGCGGGAGGGGCTGGCAGGGCCCTCTGGAGCTGATCTGGTGCCACCCCCTGCTCCATCCAGCAGGGGCACCCAGAGCAGGGGCCCAGCAGCGCAGTGTCCAGCCGGGGTGGGAATCTCTCCAGAGAAGGAGACTCCACAGCCTCTCTGGGCAGCCTGGCACAGCCTCCCACACCCTCACACCAAAGAACTTGCTCCTCCTGCTCAGGTGGGACCTCCTGGGTTCCAGTTTGTGCCCAGTGCCCCTTGTCCAGTTGCTGGGCACCACTGAGCAGAGTCTGTTCCCATCCTCCTGCCCCCCGGGGCCCTTTAGCTCTTGGCAAAACCTGCTGAACTGGGACAGAAATCTCCCCCGGCTCTTCCTGTGCCTGTACGCGGCTGGAGGGGCAGAGATGGCCTTGCCGGGCTCCTGCTGCTGAGAAGGGAGCGGAACCCGGACCCCCCGAGCTCTGCCAGGACCCTCACCCCCGGGCTGTGCTGCAGGAGCCCCCGGGCTGTGCCAGGAGCCCCCGGCTCCAGCCGCTGCTGTGGGAGGGGAAGGGATAATTCTCTCCCCAGCAGCTTCACAGATGAATCCAGCGCCGTGGCCGTTTCAAACACCCCTCCAGGGAAAGGGCTGCCCAGGTACTGCTGGGGGTAATGAGTCAGGTAATTACTGCGGGCTCTCGGGGGGGTAGAAGAGCTGGCTGAGCACCTCCTGCTCGGGGAAGATCCGGCTGAGTGCCTCCTGCTCTTCCCCTCTCCCAGCCCAGACCCCCCCCTCTCCCTGGGGTTTCCAGTAATAATTCCTGGGGTTTCAGTAACAACGGCTGGGGCGGAGCAAACTCGAGCCAGCGCTCATGAAGGAAACTTTATTGGCTTTGCAAATCGGCGGCAGGAGGAAAACGTTTCCTCTTACGAACACAAAGAGGACTTTAAAAAAACCCAGCAAAAACACGATGCTGGTGCCGTTTTTGGCGCTTTTTTTTGAGCAAAACCCAAGCGCAGCTTTCCCGGCCCCTGCCATGGAGGTGCTTACGAGGAAGGGTTTAGGCTTTCCCGGGATAATCTCGCCCGGCCTGGGGGTGCCCGTGCCAGGCTGCAGAGGCGGCTGCCTCACGCCCTGGGAGAGTTGCAGCTTCTTGGAAGAACAAACTGAAGCTGAAGAGCGACTTGGGGGGACGGGCAGCCCTGCAGCTTGGCAAATGAAGCTCCCAGTCCCGAAAGCAGAGCTGCAGCAGAGCAGGGAGTCCCCGGAGAGGGGATCTGGGGGAGCTGATAAAGTAATCCCCTTTTCCCCGTGCCTTGGCAGCAGGGGGGTTGGGGCAGCGTTGAGGTGCAAAGGGAAAATGCGTCCTCAAAACACTGAGAGGACTTCATTTTGATTCCTGCTTCTGCACCTTCTGAAAACTGCTCCAGCAGGAGGGTGTTGGGCAGCAGCACCCACACCCCAGCCCCCACTCCCTGCCCTCAGCACAGGCACTGGGCACAGCCCACAGCACTCCTTACCCCACTGGGATGTGCCCACAGAGCTAATTACCCAACTCAGTAGGTGCCCACAGAGTTAATTACCAAAGAGCTCTTCCTGTGGCACCCAGGAGCAACTGGAGCAGTAGCTCCAAACCACACGACCCACCAGTTTTCTCAGCCTGCAGATGACAACCAGAGGCACCTTTGGAGCATGGTGGGGGGGGAGGTGGCACTGGGAGCAGGTTAGGCAAGAAATATCTTCATCAGTGACCTGGATGAAGGGAGAGAGTGGTCCCTCAGCAAGTTCGCTCATGATACTAAACTGGGAGGAGGGGCTGAGACACTGGGAGGCTGTGCTGTGGAGACTGGACAGACTGGCAAGCTGGGCAAAGGCAAACTATTGAAGTTCACCAAGGGTAAGTGTAGAGCCCTACACCGGGGGAGGAACAACACCGGGCACCAGTACAGGTTGGGGGTAGACCCACTGGAAAGCAGCTCCATGGAGAGGGACCTGGGTGTCCTGGTGGATAGTAAGTTCCCCCTGGAACAGCAATGGGCCCTTGTCTTAGTGGTCTCCTGTTTGCCTGAAACTTCATCTCCACAATGGGGTCAATGCTCCAAAACACACTCACACTCCCCAAGAGCAGCGACTGGAGCAGCTTTATCACCAGTACTCCAGCCCTGCCACAGCACTGGGCAGCAGCTGCTACCACGGTCAGGGAGCCAACTGAGCCCTTTGTGCCTCTCCCAGCCCCTGGAACAGCTCCCTAACAAAAGGCAACCCTTGGGAGAAGTCCCTTCAGCAAATACAAACTGTTTGCTATTAATTCTCAGCCTTCCCAGCAGCAGACACGACGATCGGGGCCGTTCTGCTCCCCAGAGCTTGACGAGCAGTTATTGAGGAGGCAGCTCCCCAGGGACTCCCACTCTGCTGCTTTCCACTCTGCTTTCCATGCTGCTGCCACCTCCCTTTGGATCCCGACTGCCAGGCACCTTTAGTCTGGGCCGCTGAGACGAGAGCTCACTCGCCACGCTCGACAGCAGCTGAATTCCAGCACAGTGAAAAGCTTGTTGAGATTCCTCCAGGTTAAGGATCGATCCGGTTTGCAAGAGCCTGAAAACACCCGACTGAAAGATTTCAATCATTTGTTTGCACCTTTTGTTTTCACCCGCCTTGCTCGAGCGACAGAAATTCCTGCTCAGGTCGTACTCCACCTGAACTCCCGTGTGCCTGTCGGCAACGGGGAGAGCCCGAGCGTTCTCCTATTGACCCTCGAGCTGCACTCGAGGATAAAGTATTCTGGGGCAGCAAGAAGCTGTCAGAGCTGCTCCGGGGAAGCCCTGCTCCCCGAGCCGCCTGCTGCATGGTCTGGAAGCCCACTGGGGTTGCAGAGAGGGCAAAAGGAGTCAGTATGAAAATAAGATTCTTGGAATTATAAATAGTACAAAAGGAGAGGAAGGGCTGGCGAGGCCGGGCCGACGCCTGGCAGTGCAGGTCACGTCACACGCACCTCTCTGCCTGGGTCTGCCCGGGGGGTGATGGGCAGCCCTCCCCCCAGGCCGTGCCATTCCAGTCCAAGGGATCCAATGAGACAGCCAGTCCCCTGAGCGAAGGGAGCACAACTGCCTCCTCCTGAGCACGATGAGGCCCAGAGCCTCTCAGGAAGGAATCATGCCTTTATTCCGCTTCCTGTCAGCCATGGCTCGCCGGTTATGGTTCGCTCTTGTGCTCTTGTGCGCTTCCTTCTTCCTCCGTTCCTGCGCCGTCTCCCGGTTCTGGCCCTGGCCCTTCGCGTTCCCGACGACGGCGGAGCTGTCGTGCTTGTGCCTGGAGTAGGAAGAGAAGGGAGGTCACCGCGAGCGCTCCGCTAACCCCGCGGACAAAATACACCCATCCCGAGATAAACTGGGTGTCAGGGGTTCAGCCGTCAGGCCTCCAGCCTCAGCTCACCCCAGCCAGGCAACGACTGCAGCCTGCACGGAGTCCACCGGCCAAGGCCGGCTGTTAAAGCAGCTCGAGATCCCCCTGGGAGCCGTTCAAGCTCCGGAAAGCTGTGCTCTGCAAGATCCTGTCTTGCACGGGCTTCTGCTGCTTGTGCCAAAGGGCTGTGCCAGCCCGTTCCATGGGCCAGACCCACCAGCGACAAAGCGAAGGTTGGGTGAGGAAGCTGCCACCACGGTGGGGGTGACCCTGATGCGCAGGAACGGTAAGGAACCGGTGTATCCTCAACCATCCCAGTCAGCAGCAAAACACCTGCCAACCACAGAGCCAGGGTTTCACCCCGCAGAGGGAGGAGCTCCTTACCCCTTCCTGGCGAGGTGAGCCTGCCGCCTGGCTTCAGCCCTCTCCCGCAGTACAGCTGGGTCCTGCACAAAATGGTCCTACAGCGGGAAGGAAGGGAGGGAAGAGGTCAGTAAACTCATCAGCATCATGCATAAGGATAGAGCAGGAGGTGGTTCTGGTGACCACTCGATTCACTGTTCATTCTCTCTTCTGGCCGAGCCGAAGGGATCGGTCTCAGCGACTCTCAGCGCAAGAACCTGACAAAAAACCTGACTGAGCCTGCTTCCCACATCCCACCTCCACCAGCACCACCATCTCCAGTATATCCATGACAACAGAGCGTTAGCGACCCCCCCAGAGCGTTCTGCTGCCATCGTCTGTCTATGGAATAAAGGAGATGAAGCCTCTCCGCGGGGCGCGTGTCAGCGCTGCGGGCTGAGCAGGGCAGAGCTGCACTCGGGGGACAGTTCCCAGCCCAGCACAGCACAGAAGCAGCCACTCCGAAAAGCAGCTCTGTCTCCACTCTGCTCGTCAAAGGTTCACTCCCTGCAAGAGGCAACCTGCTCCACGGCACTCTGCAGGTGGAGCGGAGAAGACGTACGCTAAATCTTCACGCAGCCCTGACCACGAACTGAGTGTCACCTTTGTTCTTTCTTTTTCAGCTTCCTCCTCTTCCTCCTCCTCCTCTTCATCATCCTCCTCTTCCTCCTGTCCTTTAGGTCTCAAGACCTGAGGAATTGTGAACGGCCTGAGAATGAAGACACAGAGTCAGCAGTGAAGACAGTACAGCAGCCAGCAGATCCTTTCTGGTTTGCATCCCAGCTTTCAAAAATGAGAAGCTACAAATTTCATGGACTTGCTGCTGCTTCTGAAGACAAAAGGAAAAAAATAAGAGACCCAGTAACAAATGACACATTTACTGGGGGCAATTAACGACCACACGCTCTTCGCTGGGGAACGTTTGCTATGAAGTGGTTACTGAAAATAATAATAGTTAAAAAAAAAAAAAAAAAATCAGTGGGTCAGGAAAAACCTGAAATGTCAGAATGGATTTCTCCAAGGAAGCAGCCGCTTCCTCCTGGGGAAGGGGATCCTTGGCCTGGCAGGGAGCGCCTCTCGTACCACGACAGGCTCTCAGACTCGGCCAGAACAGCGGTGTGCTCTGAAAGCTCTGCGACTGGCCAGGGGTTATTCAGAGTCCCCATTTCGTTGCTCTGCCCCAGTTTCATACAGAGGGGAACTACCTGAGGAAATCCATCAAGCTTTATGAATCACCCTGAGCACGCAGAGCAGCAAAGGGGGAGGTGGAGGCAGAATTTCCCCCATGCCTATAGCTCTCCTTTAATAGATCTTTAAGTGAGCATGCTTAAATTCAATTGGAATTCAGAGCCACCGTTCTGCTGTCAAAGAAATAAATGTGCAACCAGAAAAGCCTTTGTTACTTCAAACCTAGAGGTCTAGCTTTCAGCAGCAACGTCAGGTAATTGTTCCTGCTGCCTCTCCAGGAGCAGTGAGAGCTCAGCACCTGAAAGAAGGGAAAAACCCCGAGCACCACAGATAAAAACCACAAAAAGGAGTTAAACTGAAGCCTCACCACATGTTAGAAAGGGAAAAAAACAAAAAGCAAAAGGGATAAAGGAACCCTAAAGATGCATTTTGTGGTTCGAAACGGTGACATCTTAATACATGAGAATTTTGACTTCAGAAATGTTAAACCAGCTTTTAACACACCTGGGTTTTTTAAATTTCTAGTTCTTATTTCTAAAATAACCATTCCACAACCCCCATCCCAAGCTAACCCTTTGTTCCCTCAATAGCAATTGTCCCCAGTCACTGTGGAGATGCTGTGCAGTCCGCCCAGGCTGGAATGCCAGCTGCCAGCACGCCGAGCTGGCAGAGGGGACTGGCAAGGAGAAGGCTGGCTGTACAGGTCTCCAAATTCCGAAGCCTCCTGCTGCTAACCAGCCCTTTTACAGCCACCCTCCACCCTGACTAACTGGAGACAGCCCGTTCCACCACTGCAGGACAGTTTTCTAGAAGCAGCAGCACTGCCAAGTACAAGTTTAGACACGGGGGCCACTTCCCCTCTTAGATTTGT
Source organism: Todiramphus chloris collaris (assembly GCA_025345505.1). Taxonomy (NCBI): domain Eukaryota; kingdom Metazoa; phylum Chordata; class Aves; order Coraciiformes; family Alcedinidae; genus Todiramphus; species Todiramphus chloris. The sequence continues at coordinate 228,385 of JANVCC010000122.1, read as the reverse complement.
TGATCAGTCAAGGCAATGGCCGAGTCCTGCAGACACAGCAAGTGGAAGCCTCAGAATATCTTGGGGACAGGTCATAGAATCACAGAACAATTTTGTCTGGAAGAGACCTTCAAGATCATCAAGTCCAACCTTACTCCCAGCCCTACCAAACCCACTAAACCCTGTCCCTCAGCACAACATCTACCCAGCTCTTAAACCCCTCCAGGGATGGTGACTCCACCAGCTCCCTGGGCAGCCCATTCCAGTGCCTGACAACCCTTTCTGGAAAGAAATGCTTCCTGAGATCCAGCCTGAACCTGCCCTGGGTCAACTTCAGGCCATTTCCTCTTGTTGTGTCCCTTGTCCCCAGGAAGAACAGACCAACTCCCACCTCGCTACACCTTCCCTTCAGGTTGCTGGAGAGGGCAATAAGGTCTCCCCTCAGCCTTCTTTTCTCCAGGCTAAACAGCCCCAGAACTCTCAGCCCTCCCTCATCAGACACATGCTCCAAACCCTTCACCAGCTTTGTAGCCCAACCTCTGGACCCTCTCCAGCGCCTCAACGTCCTTCTTGTAGAGAGGGGCCCAAAACCGGACACAGTATTTGAGGTGCAGCCTCACCAAAGCAGAGTACAGATCCCCTCTCTGCTCCTGCTGGCCACACTATCCCCAGCAGGTCATGGCAACACTCCCTACCAACAGGAGAGGAGGCCCCCAAATCTCCCTCCCTGTACAGTAGGGAAAGCAGCAGGAGCAGCCAAAGAGGTGGTCTGAAGCATGTACGTCCTCACGGAGAATCAGAGCCAAAACCCCCTGCTGAACAGACAGATGGGTGGTCCCCATCACCCTCCCTCTGCCTGAAGCCTCAGCACCTACCTCCTGCTGATCAGCTCATCATCCGAGTCAGCATCATTTGCCCCCACTTGGTTTCCGTCGTAGGTGTCGTCGTACTCGTCCTCGTAGTCCTCCCTGTAGAGCTGAGCTTCTCCCTGCTGCACGGGCACCTCCTCCACGATCACGCTGTACTGGCTGTAACGTTCCTTCTGCTGGGCCACCAGCCGTTTGTCGTTCAGCAAGCTCCTCGTCGTGTCCTTCTCCTTCCTGCACTCCGTGGGGGCAAAGGGAGAGGCAGACACGGAAAGGCACGACGTAAAGAACGTCTCGCTCAAAGCTACTTGGTTTTCCTGCGAGTAGGTGGAAGCTGAAGCATCAGAAGTCTCAGCTCAACCTCCACAAGCACTACTGCCTATTTCCCTTCTGGTTTACAACAAGGCTGTTTGTCTGGCTACTAGAATCAGCCACTCCTGGCCTGGAACAAAGTCATTTTTCAACAGAAGCCCAGCAAGATTAGGGTAAGAACTGGAATTGGAGACCACCGCTGTCATCCGAGACCAAAAGGAGGCCAAATGCAGTTACAGTCCAGCTGAAATTTGGCCAGGATCCCAGTAACACCAGCAGACCCGTGAATCTGGAAGGGCAGCTGTTAGGGCCAAGACTCCAGCCAGGCAGGAGGCAGCTCTCCCAGGCCCGGAGTCTCCTCCAGCTTCTCACCGCAGCATCCTCTCGCTGCACGGACACGTAGGGTCCAGAAGCAGTCCAGAACCTCAGCTTGCAAAGGTGAGGTGCAAAAGAGGAATGCCAAAAAACCCCAAACAACAGACCAGTGCAGCGAGTCAGGATTAGAATAAGCACAACTGAGAATGAAGAGAGCAAACCAGAGTAGACCAGCGATCCTGTGACAACCTATCTCATGATAAATTAGGATGTAGGAGGGAAGTAAATTGTAGTCTTTGAAAAGACAGGAAGACTGAGATCAGAATTTGGACAGGGGTATTAAAGAGCAGCCCCTGAGATGCTGAGTCTCAAGCTGCACAAGCAGAAACTCTTTCAAGTCCCATTTTTCAGCCCAGCCAAGTACATGCCTACAGCAAAGAGATTCTGCTGTCAGGTATTCCCAGGACAACTTGCAGTCCTCGGGGTCTAGGAGGAACGCGCATCAGCAGCGTGCTATCAGAGGAAGAACCCACCCCAGGCAGGCTGTTGGTGACTCAAGAATGGTCAGGTTTGTGTGACATACCAACGAGCACGGTGGACGTGAGCTGAGCAGCCTGATTTTCACCAAGCACCTCAACCCAACCTACCAGTCCAGATAGATGTGGTTCCCCCCACCTCCAAGGAGGCTCGCTCTGCTCAATGCCTGTGTTCAGCTGCAAACTGCCCTCCAAAGCCCGTGGTGAGTTCACACGCACCTAGGCTGGGATAACATCTGCTGGTCCTCAGCAGGAGGCTGAGCTAAGCATTTGGTAATTGCTTCCTGTTGAGCTGGTCTGATGGCTGCAGAAGAGCTGCAGTGGAATGTTTCAGACACCAACTTCAGGAAAAACTCCTCCAGCCCCAGGGCATTCAGGACAAGCTCTGACTTCAAGAGAGATTCAGCCAGCAGCCGTGGCTGGACAGGCACAGACAGGAGTGGGACGCTTTTCAGGATCAGCAAAGAATCCCGTCCACACCCCTACGCTCCTTCCCTCATTCTTGTTGCCTTCCTCCTCCTTTCTCTTTCACGTTAACCATCCCTGCCCTAAACTGCTCACGCTCACCCGCAGAGAGCGGCCAGGGCACCGAGACCCAGCCTGAGCTGGCTGCTCTGGCAGCACCAGCACGAAACGCAGCCAGAATTTGGTCAGCAAGAGATTTTAAGAAAGAGAAAAAAGAAGACGAAGGAAAAATAGTATTGATACGACTTGAATCCAAAGCAGATCTCACTCTAGGCTAAGAGAAACCAGGACACATTGCACATGAGGTTGGACAGGGCTCTGAGGAACCTGCTCTGGTTGCAGATGGCCCTGCTCCCTGCAGGGGGTTGGACCAGATGGCCTTGAAAGGTCCCATCCCACCCAAACCAGTCTGGGATTCTATGAACCCTGTCACCCCAAACGCTTGGGTAAAGCAGCAGACTTGTTGCTTGTGGAACAAGGAAGACTTAGGAAGTCGCACATTTAGCACCAAAAGGGGTTCTGAACATTAAATCCTACAGGGCAAGGTACTATGGATTATCCGTGGATTTAGACAGACATGGACAACTTCAGCCATAGGGTGGCCACTGCTGATCACAGCCGGTTCCCTCCAGGTTCTAAAACCCCTCAAGACACAAACAACGTGCCTGGAGCCCTGCAGAGTGCCCTCACTGCCAGGAGAGCACAGCCCCAGGGAGGCCAAGAGACACCAGCAACAGCAGAAAGAGGACAATCCCCAGAGGTCACCTACCAGACGCAGCCTCTCTAGCAGCCAAGGGAAGGCAAAGCCAGGGGAGCAGGGTCCCAGCACCCAGCTCAGGAATGACTCTGGCTTCCAGAGCTCTCAGTGATCTGCAGAGGGAGCTCTGAGCAGGGTCATTCCACACACGGGATGTGCTGTCCCAACTCGGACAGTGGGCTCTGGGGGAACTTTGAGGAGATGGGAAGGGGGGATCCTGCCCCTCTGCTCCCAGGGCTCTGGGGAGAAAGAGAGACCCCCCTGCAGTGCTGGGGCAGCTCGGGAGTGCTCAGCACAGCAGAGACAGGGACCTGGGGGAGCGGGGCCAGAGGAGCCCCAGCGATGCTGGGAGGGCTGGAACCCCTCTGCTGGGAGCCAGGCTGGGAGAGCTGGGGGGGTTCAGCCTGCATAGGAGAAGGCTCCAGGGAGACCTTCTGGGGCCTGTCAGGGCTTCAAGGGGCCTGGCAGAAAGATGGGGAGAGGCTCTTTATTAAGGACTGTAGGAAAAGGACAAGGGGGGATGGTTTGAAACTAAAAGAGGGAGATTTAAATGGAAGAGAGGGAAGAAATTGTTGTTGCTGAGTGTGGTGAGAGTCTGGCCCAGGCTGCCCAGAGAGGTGGTGGCTGCCCCATCCCTGGCACCATTGCAGGGGAGGTTGCCCGGGGCTCTGAGCACCCTGCTCTGCTTGCAGATGGCCCTGTCCCTGCAGGGGGGTGGGCGAGATGACCTTTCAAGGTCCCTTCCCACCCAACCCGTTCTGTGAGATGACCAAGTGTGCCTGTGCACAAAGCTCCTGCTGACAAGGTGCCCACCTGCACGCTGAGCAAGGCAAGACTATGAGGAGAAAGGAGAAAGATTGTGCCAGTGGATTCTTAGCTGTGGACACTTCAAAAGTGAAGAAGAAAATAAATCTTCTTGCCCAGCCAAGCCAGTATGGGCACTACAGCTCTGCTGCTGAGAGGCTGTTTGACTGGAAATGAGGCCAAAAGTCTTTTTTCTCCTGAGAGTCTGATGCTGCTTTGCAACCAAAACCTTACCCGGCAGCTCCCAGGGTCACGTGGCTCAATCTCCAGCCAGACTTTTATTTATGTTCTGTGTAAATACACAGCAACCTAAAGGTCACCTTTGGCTGGTGAGAGAAAGCAAAGAGAATCTGAAACAAGTCAGACGTTAGAGACACAGGTGGCATCAGCGGGGCCAGCAGGGCAATGCCCCCAGCTCAACCTGCCCGGAGAGTGGCCCAGCCCCAGACCCAAACTGGGTGGGAAGCAGGGGAACTGCCCTTCTGCAGGAAACCTCCAGCAGCAGGAGCCAGAGAAGGAGTCTAAGCCCCAGAGAGCTATCAGATGGATATTGAAGCTTCTCCCCTTGGCTCTAAACCAAATGGTTGTTTATTCTGAGTCACGATCCCGGGCTCACGGAGTCGGTCGCTTTTCAAGGTTTGTTGTTCAGGGCAAGTTTAACGGTGAGACCGAGAAGCAAGAGCCTGACATTACAAATGAGCTTGGCAGAGGGATCTCGAGCAGCGTACAGAGGAAAGCCAATTAGGAAAAAACTCACTAATTGAATCCAACCCACTACTGATATTTCATTTTACTCTCCCTGGGAAAGAGAAGAGAAATATTTTGATAAACCTTCCTCCCCTGCCAACAAATCCCTGCAGGAACTTCGTACCAGAAGTAAATTTGCAGGTTTGCAGATATTTATCCCTCCTGACGGACAGGGTTAATCGAGGGAGTGAGCTACTCACCGCTTGCCTTTCTGTATCCGAGAAACATCCACTGAATCCCTACTGAAAACATCAAACTCATCGTTCTGGAAAACATTATAGCGGGAAGAGACTAGAGGAGTAGGGTCTGGCTTCAGCTGTCTGTTTGAGAAGAAAAAAAAAAGAGAGAAGGAGAATGAAAACAAAGGTGAGCTGAGGAAGACAGAGTCCTCTCCTTCCCAAGAGCTTGGGTTTATTCTTTGCCGGTCTCAGGGTCACCCACAGCCCACCAAGGTCCTCTCCGGGTCACGGTGATCCCTGCACAACGACCACCAAGACAAGCTTGGAAAACTGGGCCTTGTATCTTTGCTGGGGAATATAAAGGGACTTACAGAAGGCAAAAAAAAAAAAAAGAAAGTTCTTGTGTTCATTTAAGAGTCAGGCAAACTGTAGAGCAGCATGGATGTGGGACAGACTGCCTGGTCTGGAGACAGTGACTCAGTAAAGCTGAGCACGATGGATGATGAATTACACACTGAAAAAAAAAAATAGCCACTCATTTGCCACTGTTGATTTCTGGATATTTATCTCCCCATGGTTCCTTCTTAGCTCTTTCTCGGGGTTCCAGGTTTACATTTGTTCAACTTATAAGCCAAAAGACTGTTCTTTTTACATTCCATTTGTTGGTGCTGTTTGCTCAGCTGGGCATCTGAAAACGCCGCTGCGCTCCCTGCTACAATCAGCAGGGATCAAAATTCCACATTTGCTATGGAACTGACTTGTTTGTTTCAAGATGCAAAAGGCAAGAATAAAAAAAACAAGCCAAAAACCCCACACAACCAACCATCCAGCCCCATCTTCTGTAACTACTGGCACTGCAGGAAAAAAACCCAAACCCAACCCTTCCAAAAGCTCACGTTGAGGTTGAACTTCCAGTGCTCGAGATTGGATCCATTGCCCCTCGTCCTGTCACAATGCACACGTGAGAAGAGCTTGTCCCTGCCTTCTGGACACCCAGCCCTTATGTATTTATAGACATCAATCAGATCCCCTCTCAGTCTTCTCCTCTCCAGACTAAACCAGAGAGATGTTCCAGCCCCTTCATCCCCCTCGTAGCCTCCGCTGGCCTCTCTCCAGTAGATCTCTGTCCCTCTTGAACTAGGGAGCCCAGAACTGGACACAATACTCCAGGTGTGGTCTCGCTAGGGGAGAGTAGAGGGGGAGAACTTCCCTTGACCTGCTGGACACACTCTTCTGAATGCCCTGCAGGAGACCATTGGTCTTCTTGGCCACAAGGGCACATTGTTGTCCCATGGACAGCTTGTTGTCTATCAGGACTCCAAGGTCCTTTTCCACTTAGCAATTCTCTAGCAGATATTTGAGCATTTAATGTACAAGTATCTTTGTCCCCACCACAAAACACAACCCAGCATCTGCTCTACAGAAATGCTGAGCGGTGAACATCCCAGCGCCCTGCAGGGACACAATGAGGCCTGAGAACTAGCAGCAGATAGCAGAAAAAGGTCCCATTGCCACTATCTGCCCCAAGAGAAAGGATGTGCACCTTTCTAGAGCTCTACAGGTGTCTGACCTTCATAAGGAGGACAAAAGAATGAAGGAGGCTACGAAGGTGATGAAGGGACTGGAACATCTCTGGTGAGGAAAGGCTGAGAGCCCTGGGGCTGTTCAGCCTGGAGAAGAGAAGCCTGAGAGGGGAGCTGAGCAATGGTTACAAATCTCTGCAGGGTGGGGGGCAAGGAGAAGGGGCCAGGCTCTTGTCAGTGGTGCCCTGGGATAGGACAAGAGGTGATGGTAGCAAGGGGAAGCACAGGAAGGTCCACCTCAACATGAGGAGAAACTTCTTCCCTGTGAGAGTGGCAGAGCCTGTCCCAGGCTGCCCAGAGAGGCTGTGGAGTCTCCTGCTCTGGAGACTTTCCAGCCCCCCCTGGCTCTGTTCCTGTGTGGGCTGCCCGGGGCGCTCCTGCTCTGGCAGGGGGGTTGGACTCCATGATCTCCAGAGGTCCCTTCCCACCCCTACCCTTCTATGATTCTATGACACTAAATGACAATCCACACAAAAACCCAGAAGGCATCGCAGCCACGCCAGAAGTCACCCCACACCTCTGCAGCGTTCGGTCCAGCTTATCCAAGCACGGCACCAGCTTATCTTCCAGAATGTTGTTGATGACTTGCTCCGCGTTGTAACTGTACTCCTCCAGGCAGGCCAGGATGAAGCCCTCACCCAGGTCTGGCAGCAGGTCTTTCACTTGGGAGATGAGAGAGTCCAGCTCCACCCCTGAGACTTTGGCAACGGGTGCAGCAGCCGCACCGGCACACTACAGACACCAAACAGAACCAGTGGTGTTACTGGAGGGCACTGGCATGTGAGGGAAGGGAGGGATGTGCCTTAAAACCAGGCAGGGCAGCCGGTGGGGTTAGCGGAATTTAAACCTGAGGAAGTCAGGGAATCAAAAGAAGGGAAATCAGCAAAGGGGATGATTCCACACAAGGTGTATGACACGGGCTTGGGCACGTGACTACTTCCCTCTGTCCCCGGGTCAGCAGGGATGCTCTGGAGAATCCCTCCCTCACAGAGTGTACGAGCTGGGCATTTAAACTATCACAGAATCCACGGCGCTGAAGCGTGGCATTTGAACACACCCCAGCAAACTCCCAGGCAAGGCACGGGAGCTAGAGGCAAGCTGCTCAAAGCCCAAGCCAGGATTCAGCATTTGAACACACCCCAGCAAACTCCCAGGCAAGGCACGGGAGCTCTTAGAGGCAAGCTGCCCAAAGCCCAAGCCAGGATTCGGGTGTAGCTTTGCTTCCCACCTCCCAAGGCACGTGGGGCTGCACTGAAATCTAGCAACAGTCAGAACAGAGATGAAAAAACTCCTGGAATCCCCAAACCTGAGCGAACCAATCCTCTTTTCACAGAGGAATGAAGGGCAGAAAGAGCAGAAGCCAGCCCCACCCGGGCGGCTCTACTCGCCTCATCCTCTGATGTGTAGGCAGCCCCGAGCTCCTCGGCGTCCTCGGCAGCGCTCCCCGCCACTGCCGATGCTCTGGTAGCTGCTGCGGCTGCTGCAGGATCCTTGACACCTTGTGCTTTTTTCCTGTCTACCCCTTCCCAAGCACCTTCCACTGCCTGGAGGATATAGGCTGTCCTGGTCTCATCTCTAAGGGGACAGCGTTAAGGACGTTTCTAGATGCACACATTCAGACCTCACCTTGCAGTAACCACATGATTTTCATCAAATCCCAAGCCTGTGCCTACATCAGCCTTCCCCCCTTTCCTTTTGTTTCTTTTCTTTAAGGAGAAAATTTTCCATGCCTCGTTGCCAGTGACACAGCTTAACCAGAGCAGCAACAAGCAGAGATGCCACGGGCACAAAGGAATCTGAGAGGTGGTCCCCCAGAGGTGACAGCAGAGGATACAGTGTGGAGGAGGCTTGCTGAAGCAGGCTGACATCATCCTCCACGGGAAACAGCTCGTCATAGTCACGGAGAAATCTGTAAACCCAGAAGTAACTTGAATCAGTCCAACTCAATAAGTTCCCAGCAGACCTGTCCCGCTCCACCACCCCTGCTATGCCACTGAGACTTCCCCAGGGACCTCACCCAGTACTGGGTTCCTGCACGCGTTGCCACGGCTGATTTTGCTCCCATTATGCTGCAGCAACACTTGCCCCCAAGCCACCAGAGCCAGTTGCACCACTGCTCACCATGCCGAGTTGAAACCCAGGGCCACATGACACAGAAAACACGGTTTATGATTTGAACGTGCCCAGAATGACAACACCCTTGGGAGGACGAGACTGAATTCCCAGTTCTGCCCTTTACTCACTTTGCATCTTCAGCACTAGTATCTTTCTGGTCTGGTCACCCCAGTTGAAAGGCACAAATTAGTAATAACAGTCTAACTTGTCAAGGTAGCTAATGGCTAAATTGCTGTCCTCCACTTGGAAAGCTGGGATTAAAGAGAGCAAGGAATAACATTCTCCAGTGTCATGCAACATCCTCCTCACCTTTACAATAAAGTCTGTACTGCAGAGCCTGAAATCCTCTCACGGCACTTCTCCCAACTAGGCAGAATGATTTCTAACTCCCAAACGCATCGTAACGCCCCATAATAATGTCTCAGGCAATTCTGTTGTAAAGGATGGAAGAGGAAGGCAAGTTGACCCTCCTCCCCTCGGGCCTCTTTCCAGCCAGACTCACCTCCTCTCCTGAAGCACTGAGGTGAAGATCTGTAGAAATTCCTCAATAAAAGGCTGAATATTCTCACAGCTGCCAAAAGCAATGGCACAGCCACGTGAAAACCCCAGCGGTAAGGCGACCGCGTTGCACAACCTCCCTCCACCTCCCACCTCCCGAGCCAAACCAGTCCCCCTCGTGCACCAAGGGAAAATCCCCTTTGAAAACAGACTGCCCACCACCTTTTGGCTTTCATGAAAGCAAAGGGTCAAATGGAAATGAGTTTGCTGATGTCAGAAGCAACCTTTCAGGCAGCCAGACCTGGAGCCGTAGCAGAGTCAGGATTACAAGACTCAAGGCAGACTTGACAAATGACAGCTCGATGCCTCAGCCTCCCAGTAAGGGGCAGAGGGTGTGTAGCCCTTTCGTAACTGCACTCTTATTATAGATCTTGGGATTATACCAGAGAACCTCCCAGAAAGTATGTGCTTGCCTAGGGAAGAGCGTAACGCCGAGCAAGCTCCTGCTGCAACCTTTCTGCTGCAACACCCAAAACCTCTCGTGGCTGCCACCGCATCGAGCCTCGCAGGGCAGGGCAGGATGCTCTCTTGGGGCAGATCAACACTAAGAAAAAGGGATTTCTCTAGAAGGCAGCCAGCCTCAGCTCTTATCAACTGGCAACACGTTCCCCTGAAGCAGATGTAGTGATACTGGGGAATCTGACCACGTTCCACTCTCTGCTGGGTGCTGAAAGGCAGTTCTCAGGTGAGCAAGGGCAAGGCAAAGCTGCTGTCACTCCTCTAAGGACTGGATTTACAGCACAGACAGGTTGGGTGATAAGAGTCCAGGTCACGGAGGAAATCAAGGAAGCAAATCCAGGTCTCTCATAAGGAATTCCACCAACAGACCTTTCTCATCTTCTTGGACAACTCTACTGATATCAAACCTGGCAAAATAGTCACGCTGGGGAAATATTCCTGCAGAACGAGTGCTGCAGAGACCAGCGACCCACAAAACCTGCAACGAGTACAGGCAAAGAGAGACCAGCCAAAGGGAGCACTGGCCTTGCAATTAGGATCCAGTTTCTTGGCTCTGTCTGCAGTATGCAGCATGATTTTGGGTCATTTCCCTTCATTTCTCTGTTTAAGAAGGACAGTTACACTTGCCTTCATTTTGAGATCACTCATAGAGCTACCAGTCAACAATTTTCACAACAAAAGGGTAAGAACCAGGTAAAGGCACTGGTATCTAGATTTAAAATGACTTGTTTTCAGTGATCTCCACCACCCTTGGGGCTTTGGCTGTGGTGCCTCAGTCAAGGTGTCTTGGGTGAGATGTCCTGAAGGTGTAACTTAGCCCTAAACTGAGGCCAGGAAGCTGGCTGGACTCCCACTCTAGGGGGGGTCCACACAGAGCTCATCACATCCCTTCTGGATCATGGGACATTCCCACTGTACAGGACAACGGACTTCTGATCTTAGTCCAAGTCTTTGGCTACAACCCCAACACAAATAGCAGTTCATTTTCTCCAGTAAATCTGAAAGTAAGGAGTTCCCTTATTTTCTAAGTTTCCCTTATTTCCCTTATTTGTCTGTCTCCCCCACAAAAGCAACTGAAGAACCAGCCGGTACCGCAGCGCCCGAGAGCCAATACCTGCTTTCTAAGATGGGCTGCAGACAGACTTGGTTTATGAGGATGTGAAAAGCTTCTATCATCTTCTTCCTGGAATGCGAAATTCTCCGCCACAAATCAGCAAAAACACTTGAGAGAGAGAATGAAAGAACACACAGTTGGTGTCAGCCCAAGGAATCTGAAGGTTTAACATGACTTTACTCCAGAGCTATCCCTCCAGAGGAGGAATTTCATTAGGAGAATTGCTTTTTTTGCTGCAGGGAGCAGAAATTGGAGCCATTTCATACTCATTAAGGAAAAAATCCATGCTCTAAACAAACTTGGTCTCCATCACCAACTGTCCAAGAGCTAAACACGTGATATCTCAACTGTACCAGTATGGCCTGTGCCTTAAAATGAAACCAACCTATCCAGAGAGGTTTCATTCACGTTCTCACGCTTTGGTACAATTTGGATGCACTTCCCATCGAGTTTCCTCTTAGACAGCAGTGAAAGAAATCATTAAGTCATGTGGCTGCCCAGGGAAATATGGAATCAGAAAAGCCATCTCTTCAGAGTGCTCGGAAGTGGTGTAAAAAAAACCCCAAAAGACAGAAAGACTCTGCAGAGGTGGCTAAAGCAGCATGAAGTAAATTTTTAACTAAGCCCTGGGAGACTTTTATTGAAAAAAAAGGCTTTGCAGATGCTTTCACCTGTTATCCTCATAACGCCTCTTCTTAATTGCAGATTCCAGCTCAGGAATTGCCAATTCATAAAACGAAGCCAATCTGTAGAAAGGAGCAACAAAACCAGTAACTGTCAGCCGAGGTTTCAGAAAGGATTTGCTAAAACACAAATCATATTGATAATCTCCCTGAATTCTCCTCGCTAGCACTGCTCATCAGCATCACCTTTGGTAGCTGTTCCTCGAAACACAAGCAAGTGAAATAGCAGCAGGCAAAGAGCAGCTCTCTAAGGAACCCACCGAGGTGTCTCGGGAGAGGTAGGCAAAGAAACACATTTGAAAAGCATCCCTCTACTGAACAGAGGACAACCCACCTGGGCAAGTAACAGCCCAACTGCAGTCTGTGGGCTGGGATGAGCTGATCTGCTCCAGTCCATCCTGAAACATCCCTTCCCACCCCAGCAGCCTTACAGCCCTGGCTTGCTGTGAGCTAAAAACTAGCCATGAAACAGGACTGGATTTCCAGTAGAGTCTTACTGGTCTTGCCATTCAGCTCTGCTCTAGGTGGGCATTTAGATGAAGGCAGCCAATGTGCAGAAAGCCTAAGAGGATATTTCAGTAGGATGGGGCAGGGAGGAAAGAGAGAATATTGAGTTTGGTCCAGTTTGTGTGTCAGGCACCCACCCAGACCCTTTCCTTCAGGGACGGAGCACCAAGAGATGTGGGGGAACAGAAAACCAGGTAGATGCCCTCCCAAAACAGCAGCCAGGACTGCTTTCCCAGTAGCTAGATGTCACAAAGAATGGTTTGCAGCGCTTCGCACTAAGGCCAAGCTCAACTGTGGAGCAGAGGCTCCATTAAGACCACGACGCCCGTTTCTCATATGAAGTCAGATGTGTTAAATGCGTGTCCTTGAGGCAAACCTAGCAGGAGCTGCTTGATACTTTTAGCCAGGGAGAGAAATGAGCCAATGCCACCAGCAGACTGATTTAGATTCACAGAGGTTCCAAGAAGTTGACACTGAAATCAGTTTCTCTTGCCCCGTGCACTCCGAAGACCCAGTTAATCCACAGTGAGATGCAACAGCAACGTCGCCGTTGTCCCACTGCGCAGAGACCACGGCTATTGCTGCAGATCTCCGACAGCAACAGTGGAACTGAAAGCAAAAGGCTTCCCTGCCCCAGGTAACGAGCGTGCACGCAGGGCTGCCTGCCAATCCCAGCAGCCACCAATCTGCTCCTCTTTCAATAACCTGACGACAACATCCAGAGAGGAGAGAAAGCTCTACTCCCTGGAGCAGCGTTACTCAACCCATGGTCCACAAACCCCTGGCAGCTGCAAGACCACAGGACTGCTCTGCAGGGTGACGGGAGACAAAAGGCAGAGCACAAAGGTGTGCTGGATCACAGCAGGGAGTGAACAAAACGGGGGGAAATAAGGACAATAAATTAACACTCGGGTTGGTCCCAAGTCGTGGAAGTTCCCGTAAGAGACTAGCAGGCTCTGTGGGAACACACTCTGCTGTTTGCTCCTGGAGACCATCCTGACTCATCGCCGTGGTGATCCAGGGCTGGAGAGGGAAGCAGCTGGCAGCCCAGAGGTGGCTCGTCACCATCTCCCAGGCACTCAGCTTTTGCCCAACCTCATTAATATTCTCTAGCGTAAAACTTAGGCATATCAAATGAAAATGTTTATTGTCAGAACTCGATGGACTATCACTCTGAAATACTGTCTACTTCCCTCGTTTCGGGTCCTACATCCGGAAGGGTCTGAAACCTTTTTCTGCTCATCCCTCTGCACCCTTCCTGAAGCACAGTGAGAATTGTCTAGCTGGGTTTGAAACTACCATGGGATCACTCAGGGAATGATGGAGGTGAACACACAACAGGCAAACTCTACATGTCCCTGTATTCACTCAGCACTCTGTATTCCCCTCAGCGTGAACCTTGCAACCCTAGTTGCGTTAAATCAATTTACTCTTAATGATGCAGGGACTGGGACAGGACACAGCAGCACACTTGGTGTGTTTATGTGGCCAAGACAAGCTCTGTCTGCAGATCAAGACACATAATTTCTTCCCCTCCAGGGTTGTCCAGGGCTGTCCCAGGCTGCCCAGGGCAGGGGTGGAGTCCCCGTGATCCCTGGAGGGGTTTCCAAGCCCCCATGGAGCTGTGGTGCTGAGGGCCAGGGGTCAGTGGTGCCCTGGCAGTGCTGGGGGAAGGGTTGGACTCGGTCTTAAAAGATGTTTCCCAACCAGAATGATTCTGTGATACCTGTAACAAAAGTCATGCTTTTGGAAGGTCTGGCAAGCCAACGGGAAGACGTCAAGAAAGGCCCAGAGCGTTGTGCAAGTGTCGCACAAGAACAGCACAATATCCTTCAGCTCCTGGGAGAGAAAGAGCGATTACCAAGAGGAAAAACCAGCCAAATCGTTCTCAGAACACAGTATAACTCACAAATGGGACACATCATGTTCAGAGCCAGCCTTTTTCCTGATCACACTGTCTGCTATCAGTCATACCCACCCTGCACGTTGCTGGGTCTCGTGGCAAGAGACATCTCCCCTAAGACTGCTGTCCTTTAATGATCTATAACGCAATCCCAACTGCTCACTCATTAGAGATTCTGTGAAATGAGGAGAATTCTCAGCATATCCCATTTTGGACAGTGTCTTTGTCCTTAGCATGTTCTCCATGCAGAGTATCCTTCCCCATCTATCTCTGGAACCATTGCAGGTGAGGTTGGACAGAGCTCTGAGCAACGTGCTCTGGTTGCAGATGTCCGTGCTTCCTGCAGGGGGGTTGGACCAGCTGAGCTTTAAAGGTCCCTTGCAACCTTAACTGTTCCGAGTCGATGGTTCTGTGATCTAGCTGGTCCATGTCAGTGCAAGATGCATTTCCAGGGCAGCTGTAACAACTCTCACACAACCAGTATGACTATGATTTTGTAGAACATCACTCTCACTGACACAGGGTCTGTGTTTGTGCAACACCCAGCACAAATCCCTCCTAATTAACTACAGTAAGCTGTTGTTAAATGTTTCTGAAGGAAAAAAAAAAAGGAAAAAATCACCTCTGATCCCTTGGGATCAGAACTCTAGGCTACGGGGGTTGGACTAGATGACCTTCGGAGGTCCCTCCCATCCTGGGCCATTCTATGATTTCATGATCCCCATCAGGCTTGCACCAAGACTTACGTTGGATACTCTTGTTTCTTACAAGCTGGTCGAGTGAGAGGGATGCCAGGTGTAAAAAGAGGTCAAGTGAGAGGGATGCCAGGTGTAAAAAGAACCCACAATACACTGGATACAGTTGAAATGCACCCGAGCAAAGCAACCAACTCCTGGTGGAAAGGCTTTATCATCAACTCATACAATCAACAGTGAAACAATGACACAATACCACGTGCTGAGAGAGCCACCAGTACTTGGGAACAGAATGACCCTCTGTGGTCTTGCTGCTCCACAGACCGTTCAGGCTGCAGGACTACAAATGGTGAAGCTCAAGAAGCAGCAGTCCTACCTGGAGTGGCATGTTCCCTGGAGTCACAGTTACTTTCTCTTCCAGTTTCTGGGGCTCAGCAGAGGCTCCTTCACACTGCAAGCCACACTTGTGCAAAATATTGTTGAACACCTACAACAAGAGAACGGAGCAGAAAGCTGCAAGTTGGAAAAGGACCTGGGGGTATCGATCAATAGTTGACTAAGAATGAGCCAGCAATGCAGGCAGGTAGCCAAGAAGGCCAATGGCCTCCTGGCTGGTATTAGAACCACTGGCCAGCAGGAACAGGGAGGTGATTGCCCCCTGTACTCTGCACTGGTGAGGCCACACCTTGAACACTGCAGTTCTGGGCCCCTCGCTATAGAAGGACAGAGAAGGGCTGGAGCGTGTCCAGAAAAGGGCAATGAGGCTGGTGAAGGGCCTGGAGCACAGGCCCTGAGAGGAGCAGTTGAGGGAGCTGGGGTTGGTCAGTCTGGAGAAGAGGAGGCTGAGGGGAGACCCTCTCACTCTCTACAACTCCCTGACAGGAGGTTGGGGCAAGGAGGGGCACAGCCTCTTCTCCCTGGTGACTGTGACAGGAGCAGGGGGGATGGCTCAAGCTGCTCCAGGGCAGGAGGCCACCCAGGATCCCTGTTCGCAAGGAAAGAGTAGGACAACTAGGAGATTCTCCTGCTGATGGGGCTTAAACTCACCTCCTGCTGATGAGCCAGTCCCAAAGCCTTCCTGCCCTCCCCCTGAGCTTAGCAGGACAGGTTTTTTGTGTCTCTTGTTTATAAATGAAGAATCTGATAGAATCAGGTTCCAGATTGCTAACAAACTCTGGGGCAGGACCAACTTACATCAACTTCTCCACCTTTGCACCTTGAGGTATTGATCAAAGCCTCCTCCCAGGGCTACGTGAACGGGTGGCTATTCTGGGACTGGAGTTGCCTACTCAGAGTTACTATGTTTTTTGAAATGCTGTATCAGCTCTGAGAGTGACCTCTAAGTTTCTTAACACATGGAAGAGAAAGAAGAAAGTGGGCTTTCAAAAAGTCAAGTGATGCTATAGGTGTCTTGGGGTAAATGGGATCTTGGGGTTGTTTATCTTTGAGCACGGGTGAGCTTCTTGTGGAGAGAAATAGGACAATTGTAGGGCACAAATATGTCCAGGCACCTCGACTTCTCCCTCAGGTTAAATGTGAATCCTGCTTCCTGAGCCTGGGGGATATAAAAGCTGCTTGTAAAACTGAAAGCTTAGACACGGAGAGGTGCTAAATACGTTTTGCATGACACCACCACATCCCTTCCAACGCACGTTCATCGGCCCCGCGAACCCGCAGCGCTAACGCCGTGACCCGTTCTACCGGGGCAGGTCTCTCTCAGTCTCTGCTTTGTTGGTTTAAGTTTCAGTGAAGGGGGTGCAGCAGGATATAAAGAATACTTTGGGTTTTTTTTCCTGGAGATTAACCGCAGAGAAGGCCAGAAGCTGAGGGAAGGTAACAGGAAACAGTCACCAAGTGCTAGTTTTAGATAAAGGTCCAAAGCCTACCAGACACAGAGACAGCAGCCAAGAGCAAACACACTCTGCCCGCCTACGACCACACTCGGCTCCCTTCCACCCTCCGAGCTGAGCTGCACTCCCAGCTGAAGCCTGAGCCCCGGCCAAGCAGGGAAGCAGTACCTGGAGGACTGTGGGCAGAGTTTCATCGAGGTCGCTGAAGTAACTTGGTTGCTGAGTGAAGATATTTTCTGAGAAGAGAGGGGGAAGGAGATCATTTCCCATGAGTTTCATTTACACCAACGAGCGAACGTGCGCCAGGAGCTGCACTTGTTTTATTACTGCCTCCCCCCACCCCCTGCTTCCAGACACAGCCATAACCAGTAAGGACACTGGCACAAGCTCACTTCTCAACTCGTGCTCAGGAGCTGCTCCTATAGAGCTGGCCCATCAACTCTCCAGTGCAACCAGAGAACTGGTAATGAGAACACGCTCATCAGAGCGGAGCAAACGAGATGGTAGATGATTCACAGCCCAGAGGCTGAATCAATGAATAATGCAAATACTATCACTAAACAATCCTAGTTCCTTTATTTGACAGCTGGAGTTGACTTTTAATTACTGATAACAGTTCAGCACACGCTGGAAAATGTTCTGCAGAATATTTCTTCAAGGTAATGAGGCTTTGGTAATACCTGCTATTATATTACTAGGACTTCATTATCTTTACAAAATACTCCATGGAGTAGTGGCATACCATAAATCCTCACCAAGTAAGCACAGAGGCTGCCTCTTTTCCTTTGAATTACTGTTCAGATGATGGAAATGAACAGAGTTCTGCAGCAAGGACAGAACACGGGTCTAAGTTACGAGACAGGTTTCAGGAAGAATTTATACCCTGGGAAGATCCGAAAGTTTATCAAGTTATGAATTACACACCTGAGCTGCTCACACCATTTACTGACACAACACAATGCAAACAATCAGGTGAGTGCAGGTTACTTGTGTTCATTGTTATTGCATTATTATTATTGCATTATTACTGCATTGTGCTCCAGAGCATACGTATAATTCAAACGAGGTTTCGCACACTCGGGTCGTCTTTGGGTCTTTTTAAGGCCCAGAGAATCCAAGCTTCACATCTCCAAAAGAATTATCTTGTCTTGCTTTCTTTCCACCTCTGAGGCTCAACAGATTAACAGAGTGGAAGTTACTGGAAAAAAAAAAGGGTCAAGGGATTCAAAAAGACAAAGGTTTGTCTAAGATTTTCTGGTCTGGAAATGCGGCCACATCAAACGATCTCCAACACTTCTCGTGTCAGGCAACTTGGAAATGAGTCAAAACTACCAAAGAGAGGAAAAAGTTTCATTATGTGAACGGCAGACAAAGAAGGGCAGAATTTACGAAGAGCAGCTCACTTTAATTCAGGGTTTGGTGCTCTTCCCCCTGTGCTCAGGTGGATGTTAAAGATCACAAGCAGTCCCCTTGTGAAGGGAGCACAGGACAAACACAGAGCTACACCAGTTTGCCCAGTCTTTGTTACGCAGCTTCTACTGGCCAAGGCTGAGGCTCTACTTAATATGCACTCTCCACTAAGACTCGGTCTCTACAGACCCAGAGAAATCCAGGGTAAGCACAGCTTGAGCAATGCTCTGAGGTGCCTTGTGGTCTGAAGGCACTATATAAATCAACATCTGCTTTGAAATGTCAAGTTGTCCCACTTTATAACCCAGTGGTTACCTCATATTGCACGTTCCACTTGGCTCCCAGCTCTGGGAACGAAAGCACTCGTCTGAGCAGTGGGACTGTGCCCCATCTTCTAACCCTCCTCCCTCCCTGCCCAGCAATCAAGTTGTTTGCCCCTTCCCACCACTTTACAGAGCCCTCGTGGTCCTTTTACTGTGGCTGAGGACACATTTAATAGTCACAGAAAACAACTGCTAAGTGTAACTGAGCCTTGGTTCCTGCCTAAAGCCACAGGCCCAGCTCAGGACAGCTAAGCAGCAGGACACAACGATTTCCTTCACATAAATGAAGTTTTGATAAAAAAAAAAAAGTCATCTCCCATCTGATCTAGAAATCGATCTCGAAATTACAGATTCTAGTTGCCACTGAACAATTAACTTTCAGAGCAGTAACCCTGTTGTAAAACCCCACGTGTCATTGGCAAGAAAAAGTGTAATTGCACCAAGCTGCTCCTTGGCTTCCACTAACCAATCATCTTCTGGAGCAGGAGACCATTTCCTTTCCCAAAGAGCACACAGAGATCCAGAATCTTCGGGATGTCAAACAGGAAGTTATTGTAAATAATTTCCCCGAAGACAGAAGGAGTGATAAAGTGATCCTACAAAGGGGAAAAAAAAATTAAAAATCAAGTCATTCAAAGGCTAATCCAGATCTTCGCCTGCAAGAGCTCCCGAGGTTGGAACAACACCCGGAAAAACACCTCTCAGAGCTGTGTTAAGGAGCTCATTCCACAGGAGGCAGCAGCTCTGCTCACATCAGCTTCTGCAGAGCCCTCTCCCCTGCCCGTGCCCAGCTGCTTGGCATCGTCACTGCCCCATCCACCCCGCTGGCCTCGCGGGCTGCAGCGTCACGGGAGCCAATCGACCTGAAAGTTAAAGCAGAAAGCTCTCTGCCGTTTGTTCAGGTCCCAGACCTGGCTCCCCACACAGCCAAATAAACAGCAGAGCTGACACAGGAGGGGCTCAGCTCAGGGGCAGGGCTGAGTGACCAGGCACAGGAACAGCTTCACTGGCACCAACACTGAGAGATCACAGCCCGAGGGCAGCGCTACCCCAGGAGAGCAGAACCAAGACACCAAAATACAACTGCTTCAGGGATGAGCAGGGGGAAAAAAAAAACCCTGTAGCTCTACACCCTGGCCACTAGGCCACGGCACCAGGATCACGACTGCTCCAACACTCAAACACACGCGACTCCCAACAGCAAAGGAACTTCCTCTGGAGTTCTAGAGGACAAAGAATTAGCCAGAGTCTTTGACACTGAGAAACGAGCAAGTTAAAAGCGAGTTTGGGTTTTCAGGAGACAAAGTTGCCTACGGTAGCAAATGTTTTGACCCATGGTGAAAAGCAGCCCGCACGTTGTCCCGGGTAGAGCGGAGGGACAGGGATTTGTGCTGGCTGCGTTCAGTTTCTAGAAGTCCTGCTGACTGCCAGTGTGACAACAAGACTATTCATTCTCTTCAAATTACTCAGCTATGAAATGGTTTCAAATGCTTGCCTGCCTCACTGGAGAGGGAAGATTTAATCAGATCCTGCAATGAAAGACACCATAGAGGTGTCGAGTACTTCTGCTGAAGTGGTGCCAGCTGCAGACTCCTGTGTTCCTCCTACCTGTTCCCACCCCAGTCCTCCCACTCCAAGATCTCTCCTCAAAGTGTCCTGAATGTCACCACTGGGACAGTCAAGCGAATCAATACATCACTGAATAACACATCATGAACCAACGAGGGTAGGAGGGGAGCAATTGCTAACACACAAGGTGCCTCCCTCATCCTGCCCGAAGGCCTTGTGAAAATTCCACAGCTCCTGACGGGAGCTGCACTCCCACAATTAGGGCTGGGTACATCTTTTAATTAGGATGCCAAGAAAACAGTAATTTAGAGCAATTTCATTGTGCGTCCAAAACTTGGGGAAAGTTCAAGGAGAGACAAGCATTAGCACAGATCACAGGACACCACGTGGCATCAAAGGAGCGAACGCTCAGCTACCGGTGGCCTGCAGAACCCCTGTCCGGGCAGCTGTACCAAGGCCAACTGGCTCTTCCTTCTCTTCCAGGGATGTATCACAACCTGCCATTACTTGGTTGATTGCCTGCACCTCCTTCCTACCAAATCACTGCATAGTTGAGATGCTTCAGCTCTGAGTCGTTGTCATCCCCAGACGGAGAGCCAGGCTGATAAACATACCCAGGGAGCGGAACGCAGCTGGACTCCCAAGTCTGAAACACGATTCATTTTTCCACTTGTCTTTTTTTCCTTTTTTCCTAAGCTATACAGCCTGGAAGCTCTGAGAGGCAGGGAAAATTTTACCTTGGACTCCTTGTGAGTGGACATTCTGAGGAAAGTCAGGAAGACGCTCCGATGAAGACACTTCTGCACGTCGTTCACCTCGGGGTGACAATCCGACGCCGCGTCAAACTTGCGAGGGGCGTAGCACAGGTAGGAGTCCAGACACTTCTGAAGCGTCTCATCAAATATCACCTTGCACCATGAAAGAGAAGAGAACAGGAAGAAGGGGCTGTCACACATTCACAGGTTACTCTGGCAGGCAGCCCAGTTTGACTGAAAAGCAATCTCAACCATTCCAGAGGGCTAACAGGATGTGTGCAGCAAATACAAGCACACTCTCGAAGCTCACCCTGAAGGAAAAAAAATAAATCCATAGGGAATCTACAATCTGTTTCTAAGCTATCCACTTGTAAAATTCATTACAATTAAAGTGCTTGACAGATGACACAAGGAGCATCCACAAGTCTGCATGAAAGCGACTGTCGAGCGCGTGGCTGTTCCAAGCAGCCGGATCGTTCACGGTTTTAATTCAAGTGTCCACAAACCAATTATTACCTGGCACCAAAACTTGTCGTGAGGCAAAGCCAGGAGCCAGTTCAGGTCATCCACGATGAATTTTGCTCGTTCCAAGAATTCTTCCACTAAAGCAGGGTCTCTGCTAACGGGTGCTGGTCTGTATAGCACAAAAGACCGATCTGCTTTTATTTCTGGGTGCTGCAGAAAGCCAAAACACTTGTGTTAAAACTAGAGACCAAGTGCCACGAACTCCCAGTTCCCATTTGCACCGCTCACCAATTTTTATGAAACCAACATGGAAATGACACTGTAATTTGATGTTCAGCTCCCTGGAGGCTTCCTGGTTTTTACTCTTTCGAGGCAGCGGGTCAGTGGGTTTGTATCTTTATTTATCAGTAATTTTTCCATACTTTGACAATCTGGCAGATGTTGCTCCTTGCACTCTACTGACCAAAAGCCTCGCAAAGCGATCCTCCCACACCTTCCAAACAAACAGCAACTGCTTTTGAAACGTGGCCTGCACTCTCTCTTTCTCCTCCAAAATGCTTCTTGCACAACATTCATAGAATGGGAGGGGTTGGTTGGAAGGCACCTCTGGAGATCATCGAGTCCAACCCCCCTGCCAGAGCAGGAGCACCCAGGGCAGCCCACACAGGAACAGAGCCAGGGGGGGCTGGAAAGTCTCCAGAGCAGGAGACTCCACAGCTTCTCTGGGCAGCCTGGGACAGGCTCTGGCACTCTCACAGGGAAGAAGTTTCTCCTCATGTTGAGATGGAACTTCCCATGTTTGTTTGCTGCCACTATCCCTCATCCTACCACAGGGCACAACTGATTCCACAAAGTTAAAGCGACACAACCACCAAATACCAAGGTGAAACGTTGCACTGCCCTTCCCCAGGGTCACTGAACAGGCTCTGCCCAAATCCTCCCACCCTACGATGAGAGTCACGTTGAGCAGCAGCTCTGAGCTCTGCCTCAGCACGCAAGCGTGCTCAGGGTGAGCCTCCTCATGAGCAAGTGGCAGGAAAAACAGATCCCACTTCTGCAACATGCCCAGAAGGCCCTCTCCATGCCTTCTTATTTCTGGGAGAAAAGGGTTACTGTGGATTTCATTTTCTGATTTGACCAAGCTGAAGCCACAGGGCAGGAGGTCACGGGATGCCGTAAGCGGATGGACTTATCCCAGGGCTATAGCTCAGAGCTGAACTGCACACAGAGAATGCTCCCAAAGCATTCTCTCCATTGTAGCAAAGCTTACATTGCTAAGTGGGCTCTTCCTCAAAGGGATAACAGTTCTGGGAGAACAGCTTACTACAAGTGTTGAATGTAGAAGGTATTCTGTTGGGTTTTGGTGGTTTTTTTGATAATGGTAAATGAAATCTCAGCTTTCTAAACCTCAGCATGCTGGGGTTGGAGGGGCCCTCTGGAGCTGATCTGGTGCCACCCCCTGCTCCATCCAGCAGGGTCACCTAGAGCAGGGGCCCAGCAGCGCAGGGTCCAGCCAGGGTGGGAATCTCTCCAGAGAAGGAGACTCCACAGCCTCTCTGGGCAGCCTGGCACAGGCTCCCACACCCTCACACCAAAGAACTTGCTCCTCCTGCTCAGGTGGAACCTCCTGGGTTCCAGTTTGTGCCCGTTGCCCCTTGTCCTGTCACTGGGCATGACTGGCCCCATCCTCTTAACCCCTGTCCTTTAGATCTTGATAGGCATTGATAAGATTCCCAGTGTGCTAAAACACACCAAAAAACATCTCTGGCTAGGCAAGATAACCATATTTCATCATATCCTGGACCAAGCTGTAGTTTTGCCCAGATCTCAACATAAGACAATTATTTATTACAGATCTTGTTTGGCTTCCAGGAAAAACACAGCTCACCAGTGCTGGTAAAGTTCTCAGCTTCCCTGTCTTGGGATCCTTTTCTGTCAGCTGAAGCTCATCCAGGGGCAGCACTGGCATTGTGAGAACTTCCTCCTGTCTTCAAGACAATAAAAAAAAGCAGCACAGGAAGGATTTTAGAAGGTCAGTCAATCAAAAGCTTAACAAAAGAGGCTCCAGCCTCACTGTGACCCACGCGGAGTGGCCGGGAAGAGATTTATGCAAAGCAATTTGTACAGCACCCACATGGCAAAGCTCGAGGGCACAGCCCAGAGCCACCTGCACACACCTCAGAAGCCAGGGTGCCCTGTGCCCAACTGTCACGGTGCAACCCCATCAGCAACTGAGCCCCACGCGGCCCCTTGCTCGCTCCCCACGCCCAGTGGGTGGGGGAAGAGAATCAGGGTAAAAAGGAAACCTCGTGGCTGAGGTAGAGGCAGTTTAATGGTCCAGAAAAGGGGGGAAAAAAAAAAAAGAGTAATTATGGCAGTAGCAATAATAATAATAAGAAGAAAAGAAGTGGAATATACAAAACAAGTGATGCACAGTGCAACTGGTCACCACTCGCTGACTGGTGCCCAGTCAGTTCCCAAGCAGCGGCCCCTGGCCAGGTTTCCCCCCAGTTTAGATACTGGGCATGACAACCTATGGTCTGGAATATCCCTTTGGGTGGATGGGGTCAGCTGTCCCGGCTGGGTCCCCTCCCAGCTTCTTGTGCCCCTCCAGTCTTCTCACTGGTGGGGCACGAGAAGCTAAAAAGTCCTTCGCTTAGTGCAAGCGCCACTTGGCAACAACTAAACCTGTTATTGACAATATTCCCACCACAAATCCAAACCACAGCACTGACCCAGATACTGGGAAGAAAATTAACTCTGCCCCAGCTGACAGCAGGGTGCCCACTGCCAAAAATATCTCCCAGGACAACAAAAAGCATTTTTGGGATGCTGCTTAATACGGAAGCTTGATATTTAAATCTGGCTCCTGAAGAGTTGGGCTGCACTTTGCTTTTGCAGCCTCTTAACACTCACGGTCTACCCCTGACAGCACGAACTGGAGAATACAACACACCCTGCCAACATGCTCTTAAAGAAAAAAAAAAGTATTTTTGGTGCTTACATGGCAGAATCCCTCAGTTCTCATCCAGAGAAGGTAACAGGGTGACCCTACAAAAGCCAGTCTCCCTTCCCCTGCCCACAAAGCCAGGTTTTCATCTGCAGCAGCATTTTTAGGCAAAAGGTGCTGTCATCTAACACGTTCAATTTCTAATATAAAACTCACAGTAGAGAACCAGCAATACACACAGCTTAGAAAACTTCATTTCCAAGGGAGTTTAGAGATTAGAATATTGACAGAAGTGGTTTCAATTTTTTTATGATAAATAATTTGAGGGAAAAAAAATCCAACCACGAAAAACAAAAAAAACAAACACAAAACCAAACCAAAAAACCCCAAACAACACGACACAAAAATTTGTCAGCGGAATAAGCCAAGCTGGTTTTCAGCTCTCACCATCTGTTTCATTTGGCTTTTGAAATTTCTAGGGTCATTCTGAAAACTGCACATCCCCGGACGTGTTTGCAACACGGAAAAAATGTCAAGTGTCTCATTTCAAGCCAGCCAAGCATCAAAATCTCCACTCCAAGTCAAAAAAAAGATTGGAAGAAAGAGACCCCCTGGCCAAAAGCTTATTCATCCGGAGAAGAGAATCAACACAGCTAGGGGATATCCTCAGCACAGTCACCCCCTGTCCCTCTCTCCCGCTCTCCTCCCTCGAGAGCTTTGGTTTAAGCTACAAGGATGGGATAAATGTATGGCACACAGTGTCAGAGCCAAACAGCCCAGAGAAAGGAAACAATGAGCCAAACTTTTCCCAGGGAAACTTATTTTCACAGCGTCAGAAATATTCTCTGCCCTGCACCTCCCACCTACCGCCCCGTGCACAGACAGGGGGGCACCCGGGTGAGCTGGGCACTGCTGGGCACCCCTTGCAGCACTGCTGGCAGAGCAGGGGGCCAGGCTGCAGCCCCCTCACAGCAGCAGCTACACTGCTAAAGAGTCAGGCCGAGCACAGGCAGCCCCCTGCCCTTGACCTACCTGGGCAGCACCAGGCCCGACTTTGCCCCTGCACCCCCAGGACCTCCAGCACCCCTGCTCCCCACTACTGCCAGGCCAGGCACCGAACCGAGTGCTGCCCACCCCCCCCCCCCCCCTTTTCCCTCACAGCCCCCCCCCCCCCCACTGCCACTGTGCCAGGGCCAGCAGCATGCACCCGTCCAGCCACCGCCACAGCCCCCAGCCCCATTAACCCCAGTACCATAGCAGCCCCCAGCCCCGTTACCCCCAGTACCATAGCAGCCCCAGCCCCATTACCCCCAGTACCATAGCAGCCCCCCGCCCCATTACCCCCCAGTACCATGGCAGCCCCCCGCCCCATTACCCCCCAGTACCATGGCAGCCCCAGCCCCGTTACCCCCAGTACTGCGGCAGCCCCCAGCCCCGTTACCCCCAGTACCGCAGCAGCCCCCAGTCCCATTGCCCCCAGTACCACAGCCCCTAGCTCCTTTACCCCACAGTACTGCAGGAGCCCCAGCCCCATT
>JANVCC010000122.1:167228-202851 GCA_025345505.1 Todiramphus chloris collaris | reverse complement strand
TAGCTCCTTTACCCCACAGTACTGCAGGAGCCCCAGCCCCATTACCCCCAGTACCGCAGCAGCCCCAGCCCCGTTACCCCCAGCCCCACTTAACCCCGTAACCCCTGCCCCACTAGCCCCGTTACCCCCAGCCCCACTAGCCCCGTTACCCCCAGCCCCGCAGCCGCTCCAGCCCAGCCCAGCCGAGCGCTGCCGCTCCAGACCCCCGGCCGCAGTCACCGCCACGCTCGGTCACGTCCCCCGGCCCTGCCCGCGCCTTACCCGGCCCTGCCCAGGCCCCGCTGCCGCCAACCAGGCTGCCCGAGCCCCCGTCCCGAGCGGCCACGTCCCCCCGCCGGCTCCACGCTTCCGCCGCCAACCGCCCCTTCCGGCGCCGGGCGGAAGAGCGCGGGGCGGGGCGGGCCGAGCCGGGCGGGGCTGCGGCCGAGTCTCGCCGGCTCCGGGCCGGTCCCGTCGCCCGCCCCCGGCGCTGCCCCGGCGGGTTACCCCGACCCGGGGCTGCGGGACGGGAGCGAGAGCCACCGAAAGGGTTGTGCCGCGGTGCCCAAACAGGCGGGGTTCCACCCAACCCCCTCTGCCCCTCCGGGCTTCTCGTTAGGGCTCCGTCCGTACCTAGGGGGCGGGGAGCCTCGGGAAGACAGAAAACCAGCCGGTTTTATGAGGGAGGCACGAAATTACCCCGACTCGCCCAGCACCGGGGTGGGTGGACACCCAGGAAGGGAGGCTCATAGCCCAGAGCACACCCAGCTCTCCCCAGTTCCCTCAGCACTGGTTTGTGGGTGCTCCTTGGGGACGTTGTTGCGTCATGGTTGGACGCTGCGGGACAAGTTTGGTTATTGCCAATTAACACAAACGCCATTGCTATTAAGGATCGATCAGTTTGGTCACGTTTAGAGCACACGGAGACCCTGGGAACAGAGCCTTTCCCAGCGGGTGGGAGGCCTGAGGGACGCAGCAGGGACAGCCACGTGTGCCCGTCACTAATGCGGGTGCTCTGCTCGGTCTCGGTTCTCTCCCCTGACCACGGGGAACTGCTCCTAAACTTAGGCCAGAGGCCAGGTTTAGACAGTGAAGGGGCCCAAAATAGAAACCACGCGGTGCCCTCTGTCATGTGGCTAACTAGGAAGGGGGCTGCAGCGAGGCTCCGGCTCCCAGTCGCCAGTCCAAGCCCTTGCAGGCACCAGACAGTTGTGTCTCGCTGCCTGCACCAGCACGGACAGGCTGTGCTGCTCCGCAGCTGGCACGGTACTACACACTTACACCTTAAATGTCATGAGGGGTCGTTCAGAACCTGAACCTGCCACTTCCGCCATTCCTTTGCCGTGCCTTTTAAACTGCTAACTTTGAAGCGAAGTATTTATTATTTCTGTTTCTCAAACATCGTGACACGAGCCAGGCCTCGGACTGGAGCCCCAGCACCAACACGCCGTGAGAAAGAACCTGCCAGAACCAAACTGCAGCAGTGACGGCACAACCCAGGTTTGCTCCGACTGTTCAACGCAGGACAACGTTTGGCGACTGGTGTCGGTTTCTTCCCCCTTGTTGGCCAACCTTCTTCCAGAGCAGTGCTGGGGAGACTCTGAGTGACTCACTGGGCTTCCAACCTGTCATCGAGCTGGTTTGAATCATTACTCCAGTTTTTTCGCTGTTATTTTTTGTTAGCCTACTAATTGTGTATCACATATTCTGGGCTTGTTGAGCCTGGAGTGAAGGAGGCTGAGGGGAGACCTTCTGGCTCTGACAGCTCCTGACAGGAGGGTGGAGCCAGGGGGGGTCGGGCTCTGCTCCCAAGGAACAAGGGACAGGACAAGAAAAACTGGCCTTAAGTTGCCCCAGGTGAAGTTCAGGCTGGAGCTGAGGAACAATTTGTTCCTCTCCAGGGCTGTCCAGGGCTGTCCCAGGCTGCCCAGGGCAGGGGTGGAGTCCCTGTGATCCCTGGAGGGGTTTCCAAGCCCCCCCTGGAGCTGTGGTGCTGAGGGCCAGGGGTCAGTGGTGCCCTGGCAGTGCTGGGGGAAGGGTTGGACTCAAACTGAAGGTCTTTTCCAACCAAAACAATTCTGTGATTTCCTAAAGTACTGTGCACTATTGGAGCCTCCACCCCAAACACTGGTGATATTAACTACATACGTACAACAGAGTTAATTATATGGATACAAATTATTCATACAAATTCAATGTAACCTGTGAAATAAAGCACACAACCACTTGCCTGCGTACAACACGTCAAAGACCTTTAGCCTTTCAGGAGAGTAAAGGTCAAATCTGAAATCTTACTGCAAATCCCAGCTTCTCGCTCCTGGCAGCGCAGGGAACTGCTGGCCCCTCTTGCACAGGTAAGATGAAGCTTTAAA
The DNA here is from genome assembly GCA_025345505.1 of Todiramphus chloris collaris. NCBI lineage: Eukaryota > Metazoa > Chordata > Aves > Coraciiformes > Alcedinidae > Todiramphus > Todiramphus chloris. The sequence goes on along the minus strand of JANVCC010000122.1, from coordinate 200,500 downwards.
ACCAGGCTTAAACCTGCAGTCTCTCCAGAGCCTTGTGAAGCCACAGAGCAAGCGGGCTTCAGATCAGATCTGCAGTGGAGAATCTCTCCAGGCAAAAGCTTTTGGAAAAGGAGTTTTTGTTGCCAGGAGCCTTCCTTGGTACGATTCGTGGTCAGGAGGCAGTTGCTGGGTGCAGAGTGTAATGGTGGAGATGACCAGGTGTCCCAAGTCAAAGTCCTGGTCGCAGCAGCGCTGTCAGGGTTTGACAGGCACACATCAGTGATCTCCTTGACCCCGTTTGTGTGGGAAGGACACTCCTGACGAGACACAAAAGCAGCCTTTCCACTTCAGGCAGCGCAGAGAGCACTGGGAGGACTGAAACACCGGAGCGACCCCAGGGAGGTTCTATTGGAGGACAGGCCATTTGCTCTGTCGGTCTGTCCCCAGCACTGAGACTCCACACTCTGCTTCCTGAGCAGCACCCAGGTTTCCACAGTTCTCGTGTCTTCTCAAACCCCACCTCAAAGTCCCAAATGACAGCCTGGGGGCTGGTTACAGTAGCTGCCTCACATCCCGGCAGCCAGAGAAGACAGCTGGTTTTCATTTCCTTGCCCAGCAGTCTCAGCAGCTTCTGGGCCAGGGGACCATCCTCTCCACATGCAGCCCTGGCCAGGAACTCCTGCTGTCCTTTTCTCCAGGACATCAACAGAGGGTTTGCAGACAGCAGCCTGCCCGGGTGCTGCTTACATGCAGGCCTGAGGGTGCAGGAAACTCTGCAGGACCATCACTTCTAAACACATGTAACAAACCAGAAACCAAAGAGTTATGAAACAGCCAGAGGAAAACGTCAGTGTAATCTAAAAAAGGACATAGAACCAGTGCTCAATTGCAAACTGGTGGAATTGGCCATTGTATTTTCCAAGGAGCTGAATGCAATTACAGTCCTAACGATGAATCACGATAGCCCTGGGCTTTGCAATTTCTCAACCCAGCTCTGCTTTCTCCTTTCTCACATTTTCTCTTAGGGATACATACAGTAGTTTATCAAGGACTAATGGAAGTGCTAAGCCTTCCACAGCATGTTCTGGACAGTCACAGAGACAGAGGTGAACTACTGAGGGGCTGGAGCGTGTTCAGAGAAGGGCAGTGAAACTGGGGAAGGAGGTTGGAGCCAGGGGGGGTCGGGCTCTGATCCCAAGGAACAAGGGACAGGACAAGAGGAACCGGCCTCAAGTTGACCCAGGGGAGGTTCAGGTTGGAGCTGAGGAACAACTTCCTCCCCTCCAGGGTTGTCCAGGGCTGTCCCAGGCTGCCCAGGGCAGGGGTGGAGTCCCCGTGATCCCTGGAGGGGTTTCCAAGCCCCCCGTGGAGCTGTGGTGCTGAGGGCCAGGGGTCAGTGGTGCCCTGGCAGTGCTGGGGGACCAGTCAGACTCAATGGTCTGTTCCAACCTTAGTGATTCTATGAGTCTATGATTCTATTCTTAAAAGCATTTTTCAGGCAGGATTGTTGTAGCAACACAGCACATAACACAGCTTAAAGACCTGTCAGATAACTTTTCCAAAGACATGCTCAGCTTAAACTAGTTTGAACATTTTACTTATTTTTAGCTCACTAGGCAAACAATAAGGATTATCGGTCTTTTTAAGTCTAAGAAAATAATATCAGCACACACAAAACAAGACTTCCAAACATGGTTAATGGTTAGACTCAATCTTAGAGGTCTCAGGTCCAACCTAAACAATTCTATGACTCCATGAACATTCTCCGTGCACTGAATGGCTGGCACAGCTTCACTACTGATTGATGTTTTCAGCTTTCACTTCCAGGCACAGAAACCCCTTGCACAAGGAAGGTGTCACCCATCACCCGCAGAGCGACGCTCCCTGCTCACGATCCCGAGCAGAACTAGGGTGTTCTGTCATGAAACGCTGTCCTGCCTCTCATTCTCAGGCACAGCATCAGATCTGCTGATCTACTGGATGGAACTGCGTTCTCAGGTGCCAACCAGCCCCCCGTGTCCTTGCAGAGCCAGGTGCAGACAGCTGTGTTCCCACCCAGAACCGCTGTCCCCAAAGCCATCTGCAGTATTTGCTCAAAAATGTTGTAGCTGTTTCACTGAAGTTCTCCGAGTCCCCAGCTATTTGTATTTGGTTAGTCCTGTAGCAATCACCTCGATGTGTAGCTGCAGTCAAGACAGCTTCCCTTCAGCAAAGCGTCACTGAGAGCACAGCTTGGTTATTATGAGACAAAAAAACCTAAAATGAGACCGTTGGAAAATGTTGTGACAAAAATGGTGTGTAGAATCACAAAGCATGGCCTCATAGAACGCTTTGGGTCTGAAGGGATCTTTCAGGGTCATCTGGTCCAACCCCCCTGCAGACAGCAGGGCCATCTGCAAGCAGAGCAGGGTGCTCAGAGCCCCGGGCAACCTCCCCTGCAATGGTGCCAGGGATGGGGCAGCCACCACCTCTCTGGGCAGCCTGGGCCAGGCTCTCACCACCCTAAGCAGCAAAAAAAGTCTTTCTCTCTAAATCTATCTTCTTCTAGTTTAAAACCCCTCGTCCTGTCCCAACAGGCCCTGCTAAAAAGACTGTCATCATAAACTCCATCACAATAACTGCATATCATCAAAACCTCATTATTTTCAAATCATTCATCTACTCTTCAAGGTAATGAGTCAGAGTAACTGGTTTTTGGGCCCCTTCGGGACGACTGGCAGAGTGGGTGCCTCTCCCTGGGCACATCTTCATCGGGGTGGCCTCACGCTGTGCTGACCCTGATGTCCTCACTGCCTGCTGTTTGGGTTAAAGGAACAATAAGATAACTGCACGTTTGATGGGAGCAGGAAGAACATGAGGGAGGCAGTATAAAAACCGTGGTCAGAGACAGGGCTGAGTGCAGCATTGTATTCGAGCACTTGTGAAAAAACAGGAGAGTTAAAAGGAGGAAAACATCAAAGTAAGGTAAAAGATGAAAAAAAACACCAAACAAAATGGGAGAGAAAGGCTGAAGAGAACTGCTTTTGGGGAGAAAACTGGCCAAAGAAGACAGTTTGTTGTCCTGAGAAAGGGAACTACCCGCCCTTTCATGATCCCACTGTTACTACAGAACCAGGACTTGGCGTCGTGTTTGTTTTGGGTTTTTTTTTCCCCAGACATATCTGGCCCTACCATCAGTTTTTCATCATAACAGAAAGAGTCCAGAGAGGCTGGGTTTGGCTGTTTGGAGCACACAGTGAAATGTATTAAAGGGTATTGGGCAGCACCTGACACCCATTTGGTTGGGCTGTTTCTTGCTGCACCCAGCGCCGAGTGCTCCAGGGCTGCATCTCTCACATGGGGCGGGCACCAGCGTTGGCTTCTGTGGGAAGATGATCTGAGGGACTGGGGCGGGGGGATCCAGAACAGGATGCATGAGGCTCCCCCACCACCACGTGAAGATCTTAAATACAACCTTATTGAACACAGCCAGTAACTCAAACGATGCTTGGCTTGAGGCTGCAGCCCAAGGAGTATCTTTCTACATCAGGTAGCCCTTTTCAGAAGAAGCCACCTAGTAACTCAGCAGCTGTGTCTCAGCCAGTACAAGAGGTTTAGAAACAACCTGTTGGGTCTTTAGGGTCAGTTCTCAGCTGTTGGTAGCAACTGCATCAGGGGAAGGCAGCTCTGGGAAGGGTGACCCAGAGCGTCAGGACTTGAGCTGTTGGAAGAAGCGCCAGTGTTCTCATGTTTCAGCCCCGACTCTTGTGTCCATCGGATACTTGTTTTCCCTCTAACTACCATCACCCTTGCTCTTAAAGGAGGTGTGTTTACTTCTGTGTTTACTCCCTGAGGTTTCGTAGAGAACAACTGTATCACTTCTCAGCATTTATTTTTTTGGCTAAACAAACTACTTCAAGATCCTTACCTAGGAACAAATCAGGATTATCCTGTGATTATTCTCCAGTCACATTTGAAGTTTGTCTCCCTTGATTAAAGGCGACCAGAGCTGCATGTGTAATTCCAGGGGAGGCTGCAGCACTGCTTCCTAGAATGGTATTAACACTTCCCTCTTCTCCTGGAAATACTTCGGTTGATCTGTGCGTTTTGTCAGACCTGCTTGAAGGGGGCTACAAGAAAGCTGGGGAGGGACTTGTTAGGCTGTGGGGCAGTGACAGGACCAGAGGGAATGGATTAAAACTAGAGACAGGTCGATTCAGGTTGGACATTAGAAAGAACTTCTTCCCCATGAGGGTGGTGAGACACTGGCACAGGCTGCCCAGAGAGGTGGGGGAAGCCTCATCCTTGGAAGTGTTTAAGCCCAGGCTGGATGGGTCTGTGAGCACCCTGCTCTAGTGGGAGGTGTCCCTGCCCATGGCAGGGGGGTTGGAACTGGGTGATCTTTAAGGTCCCTTCCAGCCCCGACCATTCTACAATTCTACACTTTGTATTGGGAGTTCGCAGCCATCTCGGCAGCAAAAAACACACCTAGATTTTTCACTTCTGTCATTTCCAGCTGATGAACTCCCAGTCTGCAGCAGAGATTCTCATTTGCACTTCCCAAGTGCATGACCTTGTACTTTCCACTATTAAATTTCATCCCATTTCCAACATGCCAGCACTCCACCTTCTCCAGCTCTTCCAGACACACAGATACTCCCTCTGCACTGCTGCTGCCTCCCAGCTCGGTGCCGTCAGCAAACACCATCAGCTCACTTCTACCTCTTGTTCCAAGACCTGTCTGCAAAACATTGCAGGAGGTGAAGAGCCAGCAAGACCTGCCTCGCTGGGTCAGCCCGGGTGCCTGCTCTCCAGCCCTGCCGAGAAGGGCACGCAGTGATGCTGAGTTGCGGGAGAGCACCGCAGCCTCTTTCTGCTCTCTCGTCCCTTTGCCCTCCTTGTGCACCCACAGCTGGGGTATGTTTGAAGTGACTTCCCTACCTTGGCCACGTAGCTGGTTCTTTTTAATGGGCCTGCTTCCTGTTCATCTACTGGATATATTTCTGAACCTGCTGATAGTCTCCAAGTTACATAAGGACCCTCACAGTCTACCCTTCCACCCAAACTACTGGCCTCTGTCTGCAGCTAGCCTCTTACCTACCAAATAGGTCCCTAGTTCAGCTAGCTGTTTGCCACGTGGCACAGCCTTAATATCTCATTAAACCCAGTTACAGAATCACAGAATCACTCAGGTTGGAAATGACCCTTGGGATTATCATGTCCAACCATTAGATTAAATCTATTACAGCTAAACAATTATCAAAGGTATAATCTTAGTTAAATGCACTGTATCTTCAGTAAAGCTGTGTCACGTTTTCACTTTATTTTCCACTTAGTTGTCTGTACCCAACTACTTTTTCCTTTACAGGTTTTCTAGGCTTTTAATGTTCTTGAGGTCAGGCTAACAGGTGTGTAAATGACTGATTTGCTTTTCTTTCTCCTGCTTAAAACCAGCTATGACTTCCTTGGTAATTCCCTCTCAACCTGACAAATTAAAACCTTTGTACTGGATGAGTGAGGATATGTTCCACATCTGTGGGAACCGCGGGCTTGGGAACACTTCGTTCCCTGAGCTGCATGTCAGGTTCTCCCAGGCCCTTCTCTCCCTTTGGGTACAGTCATTTCTGTTTCCATAAAATAATTCATAGTATCACTGGGGTTGGAAAAGACCTTCAAGATCATCGAGTCCAAGCATCAACCCTACTCTACTAAGTCCTCCACTAAGCCATGTCCCCATGCACCACATCTATACAGCTTTTAAACCCCTCCAGGGATGTGACTCCACCACCTCCCTGGGCAGCCTGTTCCAATGCCTGACAACCCTTTCAGTGAGAAAGTTTCTCCTGCTGTTCAGTTTAGACCTCCCCTGGTGCAGCTTGAGGCCACTGCATCTTGTTCCATCACTAGTGAGAAGAGACCAGTGCCTGCCTCTCTACAACCTCCTGTCAGTTAGTTGTAGAGAGTGAGGTCTCCCCCCAGTCTCCTTTACTTCAGACTAAACAGCCCCAGTTCCCTCAGCTGCTCCTTGTAGGACTTGTTCTCCACACCCTTCACTGGCTTAGCTGCTCTATCACCAACTTCGTTGCTCCCACTCACAATCATCCTTTGCCCTGATCATCATAGCAAACAGATGCAAAAGTCATTTAACTCGGGGCCACACCTAGCACTCATGAAAAAACAGACTAGAACCTAAGAAATGGAGAGGCTGAGAACTCCAGCCATGGAAAGCCTCCATGCAATGTGTTTAACCTTTCGGTAAAGACCACTGTCACTGACCAAAGAAGACAATCTGTGTCGCCAAAAGAAGCATCTGGAAGCACACAGCTTTCCCAGCCACCGGGATGGCACTCCAGCTTCCCCCTCTTTAAAAACCAGGAGCAACCAGCAGGTTCTGCTGTCCAAAACCCCCAGGTTTCCAGGATCCAGTTTCCTGAAGTAGGTCACATTTGATCTCCGTTCAGGCATCTGCAAAAGGCAGCCCTGTAACAGGCACTCTTCAGAATGCATATTCTGCTTGCTAGTGCTGCCAACACACATCCTCTTCAGACACAGCCACACCAGTTTAACAGATTCTCATTGCTTTGGGGTGTAAACAGGCCAGGAATCCTGTTTTTCCTTTCAGCTACCTGTATTTCTTCCAAAGTTCCTCTGAAGGTACATATTGACTTTCAGACCACATCTGCATTCAGATGATGGCTTGTTTTGGGAAAAAAACCCCAACCCTTTAGGGGGGCTGATCAATTTACTGCCAAATGTTTGCTGTCTCTGACCAAGGGAGTGAAACTAGAACAGAATTCACTGCGTGGCTTGTATCTGAGTTTAGAGACACGGAATCCTGTATTTTGCATTGTTCTCTCTGAACGTTAATGCTACTTCTAGCTTAAACACGACTTAATGACAGACTGAGGTCCATCTGGTACAATGACTAGCCTTGGACTCAGAGGGAGAGTCCTGGGGATAATTTAGGAGCGCATTTTATAGTCCCTTGCAAGCAAGCTTTTTATTTCAGATCAAGGCGAACACCAGGAGCAGGTGGAAAGATCTCTCAAAAGTACAACCTGACCTACATACGGTATTGTAAATTAAAGATACGTACAAAAAGAAGGCATTAACGACCCGCCACATTTGCAACGAAACCTAGATCCAAATCTCGCTGCCGGAAAGGAACTCCGTTGCACAAGGCTCGGTTAAAGCTTCGTTTTGGAAGCTGCAACGCTTCCTGCCAACCGTACCCCGCTACCCCGACACTGCTGCCGCTTCCCTCTCAAGCTTTCTTGTGCCTCTACTCACGTCCCTTTTGCTCTACCCCTTGTCTCTCAGTTTCCCTGTGCTTTTCTGGCTCTCCTGCCTGGCGCTGGCTCCCTGCTCTCCATTACCTCATGCTCTGGGAGCCGCGGGCTGCTCAGGGTGGCTGGGGCCGCGAACCCACCGATAGCACGGGGCCACACATGTGCTGGCAGCTGAGCTGGATGGCACAGCAGCAAAAGGGGAGAGCATCGCAAGAAGGCCTCGTGCGCCAGAGCGGCTCTGGTAGGCGGGCAGGGCGCTTCTGCAGGGGACGCGCAGGTTTGGGGGGCTCGGCCCCGCCGCAGGCCACGGGCGCAGCTCCCCGGCTCCCGCCGCTCCGCTCAGCGCCCGACTCCAGCCCGCCTCCTCCTGTTACACCTGCCTCGCAGGCTGGCCGAGGCGGCCGCAAAGCCTCCCGCCGAGGCAAGGCCTGTGCCCCAGCGTCGCACCTGCCGCCTCCGCGGGGCCGGGGAAACACCGGGGCAGGGTCACTGAGGGGGAAAGGGCGAGGCAGCTCCGCCCGCGGAGGGGCGAAGGGAGCGCAGCTGCCGGGCTCCGGCATGGCCACGGCTCCGAGCCGCGTCCGAGCCGCCCCGCGCCCCTCAGCGCCGGGCGGGAAGGGCCGGACCCCGACCCCCCCCTCAAAGCGGCGGCTGAGGCCGCGGAGGGCGGGAACGGCGCGCGCCCGGCCCCGCCCCGGCGGCGGTGGGCGGGGAAGGGGGGAGGCGGTGTCGGGCGCGCGCCTCGCCCCGCCGTGCCCGCGTCCCGTGCGGCCGCCATGTTGTTGTGGCTGTGAGCGGCGGCGGAGGCAGCCCGGAGCCCAGCGACCCCGGCCCAGGCAGGAGGCCGCGCCCCGGGACGGGGTGTGGGGGCTCCGCGCCATGCCCTGCCCCACGGTAAGGAGCCGCCGGCGGTGTCTGGCTTCGCCCCGGCGTCTTATGCTGGGGAAAGTGAGGGGGAGGTGGGCCGGCCTGCCCGGCCGGGGCCTGGAGGAGGGCGGCCGGGCTGTCAGCTGCGGGGCCGCGGCCCGGCACGCCCCCCTCGGCCGGCGGGGTGTGGGGCGGCAGCGGCGGCGGCGGCAGCAGGGACCCGGCGGCGGCTTCCTCTGCTCAGCTCCGCTCCGAGGAGACGGCGGGCTGAGCCGCTCGGCCGGCAGCGCGGCCTCCTTCCCCGGGCGGGCAGGGACGCCGGGCCGGGCGGCGGAGCGGCCGCGGGCCTGGCGCGGGCTGAGGCCGCGTCCCTTCGCTGTGGGGCTGCGCGGGCCGGGCAAGGTGGGCTGGCCGCTGTGGGTGTCCTCCGTGGGTGTCCTCCATCGCTTGGGGGCCGCAGCCCGCGCCAGCCGCCTCCCTGCCCGTCCCGCGGGGGTGGCCGGCTCTCTGTTGCCCGTGGAGCTGAGCTGAGGGATCGCTTCGTGCCGCTGGCAGCCGTGCTCGGCTTCTCCTGCTGCTTTGGACGTGCAGTCAGCTGTCCTGGTGCACGGGCCCTTAAACTCCCATTCCCTTTATAAGTGGGACTTGAGGCTTTTTATTTACGTAGTTTTGGGGCTTTAACGTGCCTCTTCCCCACGTTCCTCTTAACAGTCCTGTTCTTTTGATGGGATCTGAGCAGATGTTTCCCTTCTCTGGTAAGTAGTGTTTTGCCTGCTGCCCTTGTTCCCCCCCAACATGGAGTTTAAGTTTTTAGATTGAAGTTGTTACCCTTTTCTGTTCATTCTTTTAGGGAATGTTGTTTTATCAGCAGATGAGACCTTGTGTTCCTTCACATTTTTCTGTACAGGAAACCGATTTTCTTTTCTTTTCATGCACATTTCCCTCACTGAGGGGGAGGCTGGGTATGCAGACTTCAAGCCTGATAGGCACTCCTCTACTGCGTGCTTCACCCGTCTGTTTTCTTCTGCGATGAGCCCGTGTAACCATGTGCAGGAAGGCTTTTTGAGAAGAGAGCTTGTCAAGTGAATCACGTCAGGTAGTGCTGAGTGTAGTGGCTTTATGGTGAATAGAAAGGTGTGTTTAAATGCCTAGGTGAGCTCACTGGGAAGGGAGGGTAGTGTGACTGAGGGAACTACGGCAGCTTTCTTGTAATAGCTGTCATGCTCCAGGCTTGAGGTAAAGGCCTGAGGTGCCTTTTGTCTGTTACTAAAGCTGTAGTATTAGAAAATCAACTGTTTTGGTGGAGGTGAAGGAGTTTTAGTGAAGGAGTGCTGGGAGATAACTAGAGGGGAGGAGGCTGACATCTGATACCTGCATTGCTTCAGCTGTTACTGATCACAGTGCTTTTTGGAAGACAGAAAAAGTGCTTTCTGTCATTGTACAGGAAACGCTGTGAGCTTGCAAGTGTTGAAACTTTCTGCAGATAAGTAGAGGCGGGGCATGGGATTCTAACATGCTTCAGTGACAAGTGGTTCTGTGTGCCTGCCGTGGAGTGTGGGGAGGGGCAAACGTGCAGGACGATTGTGTCGAGCAGTGGTGGGGCTTGCAGGTTTTTTGGAGTGGTTGCACCGAAAGGTGCTCTGGTCCCGCTTCAGAATGTAGGAGCGATACACTGAGGATCAAGCTTAATTCTCTTGCTGGCAGTGTTACGGGTACCTGTCTAAGGTACTGTTAATTTATCCAATAACTGTCAGCACTAGAAATTATTAAACTATCAGTGCTAGCCTGCTTAATGTGCTGTGCAACCCACAAGTGATGCCAAGCAGGTGGAATAGGTCAGTTTAATAAGATGTCTTTTTTTTTTCCCTTCTCCAAAATGGCCATCCACACCTGGAGGAGATGGAAACAGAGCATGCCTGAGCTTCTGAAGATAGAGGATACAACATTTTATCTCCAATTTCATTCCACCTACATACAAGCCAGGATGGTGGAGAGGAGTGTGTTGTCAAGCCTTTCAAGAGTAGGAGGAACGTGTCTGTGCAGTGCTTTGCTGGCAGTTAACCCCTGAAAAGGGAGGAACGTAAGGAGTAGGGCATTGTTAGGCTGCTGGGGTGATGGGCAGAAGCCTGACAAGTCTGCTGTAGCGAGGAAGGAAAAGTTTGTCTCTGTGGAGTAAATCAGAGGAACTGGTTTAGCATCCAGCACAAAGTCTGAGATCTTTCACCTGCAGAGGTCAGAGGGATGTGATTGCTGTTCCCGCTCTGGCAGCTGCCTACTGGGATGTGTTGCTGGATAAAATGAGATAGGACTCTTCTTCCAGGGCATGTGACTCCACATAGTGCACTAGTGCTTATCAGATATTGTAAACGAGAATGAAAAGTCCAGATATTTAAATATGTACTTGCTCCACTGTTGCTTTTGTTGGTGGAATTGAGGTAATACATGTTTTTTACGAAATAAGCTTCTGAGTACTAAATTGTCTAAGCTATAAGTGCAAATGTTATGCTTTTGTCTCTGGCTTGAGTGGCTGGTGGTGCAAAGATCTGCCTGTTAGATCCCATATGGCTTTGAACTCTGAGAAACGAGCTTTGGGATTTGTCATCCCACCCCTCTTCTAGCCCTTGGTGTTGTCAGGAAAGCTTTAGGAATATGCCTAGCGCTCAATTCACTCTGTAATTCTCGTGGATTGACTGGATGTTAAAAGACAACTATTTCTTCTTCAGAATCTCAGGGTTTGCATGGCCTGCATGAAAGACCTGGAAGGGAAGTTAGTTTTTAATGTGGGAATTGGAAATACTGTTTGCTGAGGCTTGCTATGCCCAGTGAAGAACTGGGCCTCAACTCCTACCACAACTTCTGCCGTGGGTGCATTCATCCTGAAGGGTGTGGGACTGCCGTGTCCAGACCCGTGGACTGACTTGTATGTGTCTGCTGCCAGTGGGATGGGCAAAGGTCACAGACTGCAGCATCATTTGATGTCAGCTCTCCTTCTACAGAGTGTAGCTCATAACAGATACGGCCATGACTCTGTCCCCTTGCTTTGTGGTGAGCAGCTGAGGAGGGCTGACAGAATGTGCTTGAAACCATAGAAATCTAATTGTAAGCTAGAGCAGGAGTAGCCCAGACCTGTTCTTCCCCATGTCTGATGACTAGTTTGTGGCAGTGGTGCAGGGGAGGGGAACACAAGCTGGCTGTAGTGATTCTGGGAGGTAATGTTCTAGCCCGTAAGGATGGCCTCGAGTCAGGCCCTGCTGATCAGAGCTAGAGGGAAGAACAGCTTGTAGTAGCCGGACAGAAGTGTGGCATCATCATTGCTCTTCTGAGTGATGTCCAGTGATGGGACACAGGGCAGTGAGTGCAAGCTGAACACAGGAGGCTCTGTGTAAATGTAAGGAGAAATGTTTTCACGGTGAGGGGGACAGACAGTGGGACAGGCTGCCCAGGGAGGGTGTGGAGTCTCTTCTGGAGACATTCCAAACCCACCTAGACTCATTCCTGTGTGACCTGCTCTGGGTGACCCTGCTGTGGAAGGGTGGCTGGACTGGATGATCTTTGGAGGTCCCTTCCAACCCCTAATGTGGGTTCTGTGATCATCTCGTTGAAACCAGTGGTATCCTTCACCTTGGAGTGTCTGGGTTGTGTTGCTCTGCACTAGAGGTGCTCTGTTCACCTTCACTAAGTACCAATACATGCCTGGAAGCGAGGCTTGGAACAGCAGCACCACACTATGAGCAGCAAGCTGGGGAGCAAAAGCAAAGCAGAAGGCTTTCTGGAATGTTAATGGGAACAGAGAAGCTATTTCTGGAGTCATTGATGGCCACCAAAAAGCACTGTCTTTAAAGGCTTACCTTAAAATACAATTGCTGATTCCTAGCTTTGGTTCATCTTCGGCAACACCTCTGACTTGGAATCTTAATCTAAAGTTTGGGAAGCAGCAGACAGTTTGACACGCGGCTGTGACTGCCAGTTAAGCTATTAACTGGAAGCATGCTCTTGGAGGGGTTACTGGGGGCAGCTGGATACCCCGGGGGCATTGCTCCTCAGGGCTGTTAATGCTGGAAATGGTTGCAACAAAGTAAGCTGGGTATGATCCAGTTTGAAGGGTTTTTTTCCTGAATTTTCTGTGTGTAGATGCATGAGTGAGGCAACTAATGATGCTGTAATAGTGATCATGTAGGTGGTGGAACCCTTCTGAACTCTGACAAGGGAAAAACCACCCTAGAGTGAAATTGGAAGAAATTGCCTTAAATGGGTGATTTTTGCCTCTCCTTGGGAGAGTTAGGATTCAGAAGACTCGAAGCTGGATGGCCTTTGAGTGATATTGCAGCCCAGCTTGCACGAGCTGCTGTACTCAAGTATTACTGCTTCTGACAAAGTGAATGCTTTGAACAAGATTCTAGTGGAACTGAATTTCAGAGAAATGAGTCTGTTATTTTTCCTCCTGACTAGGAAGGAAGTGAAAAGCTGTAAAGCAGCACTGATAGGATGGCCTGGGGGCTGGCTGTTGTACAGCCTACCAGGCACACCAGTAATGGACTGTGTCCTCAGCAACACATGCTGATAGCTCTTTAGCAGTATTAACCCCCCCCCCCCCTTTTTTTTTTCTTTAGAGAAAATAAACCAAAAATACTGAATTGCAAATGCTTCAAACTATAACTTTGCTGTTCAGCGTGAGTTGAGAGGAGAGAACATCAAAGAAAGGAAGCCTTAGAGAAGCACTGGTAGGTGGAAAGCCAAGCAAGTTGTCTTTGGCCTTGCTCAGCACAGGCTGGCGTTGGCTGCGATGGGCTGACGAGCCATGAGGAAAGTGCAGCTGGGTCTGCTCTTGCTGACTTTCACCTGCCAGGCTGAGCCAGCTGATGCTTCTGCTGCCTTTGGTGACATCAGTTGTTCCTCCTGTTATTCTCAAGGAACAGCATGGTAGTGGTCAACCTCAGGGTTTTAAGCTATTGTGTATCATCTGAAGGGCCATCTTCTTGGCAGTGCTGGGTTCATGGTGGGACTTGATGACCTTCAAGTTCTCTTCCAACCAAAATGATTCTATGATGGTAACTAGTGTTAGCTGTGAAGGCTGAGCTTAGCTTGGAAAGCTGTCTTGTTACCTATGGAATTAGCTTGAAGCTGGATGAGATCAGAAATGTGGTGGTAGTCCCTGGCTACTTAGGAAGAGCTGGGCTTTAGGAGGGGTGGGCAGAACAGACCACCAGCCTGTGTTTATAGTGAGAGCTGTGACAGGGAGCGTTCAAGTGTCTGAACTTCTGAGGCTGGACAGCAAGGCAGGCTGCCACGGGCCTCTGCGCAGCCCGAGCATGGCCTGGAAGGCAGTGAACAGCCACACTTGTGTGAACAGCCACGCTTCTGTTCTGAGGCTTAGACTTTAGATACTTACCTTCCTGTTGTGTACGTTGAGTTCCAGCTGTATGTTCTGTGCTCCGCTCCACTTGATTCTAGCCTAGTAACTCCTGCATTTTCTGGAGTGAAGAGTTTTCACAGGGTTGGAAAGTGCTTCTCCACAGAGTCTCCTCTGGTGCAGCTCCTGCTGTGTGCTTCTGAGGAGAGGAAGTGGAAGCCTCCAGTGTGAGGAGAGCTGGAAAGCTGCTTTGCTTCATGGGAAAGCACACGAATGTCAAAGCTCTTAGCGTACTGTCTTTTTATCTTCTGGCATAGCCTTAAAATAAGAATCTGTGATTGCATTTTAACTTGGTTACAGGAAGAATCAATTCAAATGGTCATTTCTGCCTGTTGCAGTAGGTGCCTGAGAAGGCTTGGGCTCACAGCATCACTGCTGTGAGGTGGAAGCAGGATGTAGGGACTTGGTTTCGTGAGCTGGGGCATGGATCTGCAGCTGGTAAACTCAGTGCTGAATGTACTTGGGCAATAGGAGATATCTTGAAGTTGTGGGGTTTTTTTTTGTCTTGGTTTCATTTCAGAGCTGTTATTCTTTACCAGGACTATCTCTACAGATACACAGCATCTACCCTCTCAGTTCCTGCTTTAACCCTTACTTGGGGGGGGGGGGGGGAAGGTAAAATACTTTATCAATAAACTCATCTTTCCACTTTTCAAGGAAACAACGTTGTCATAAGTAACTTATTACGTGTGATGTTCTCCCATGTTGTGAGTACAGTACCCCCAAGGGTAAAGCTTCTACCAAAGCCTCTCCTGCTTATGGTCTTTCTTGACATATTTTAAGAGCATGGAAAGATTTTCATCAGGGAAAACCAGTGCAAAGCTACACGTTGTGCTTTAACTGAGATTTCTGAAGACAAAAAATAGCTGGAAACAGAGATCTTTAGCTAGGGTGCCTGTCTGTGTGACGAGGTCTCTTGTGTATACAGAAGTCTCTGAGTATTTTTGATTGTTCTGGCACTTGGCAAGGTTTGGTTACATGAATACATAGTCAGTATGGGGGGAAGCAATGCACCTCAAGCTGAATTTGTGGGGGCAGAGTGCCACATTGCCATAATTAAGTCTTTCTAGTTTTTCTTTCTAATACCAGTGTTTTATGCACTGGTATAGACATTATTTATAGAAACACTGTTAGAACAGTTTTCTGTTGCCCTTTTGTGGGCCTCATTTGCTTCTCCAACTTCGGGACTGGAAACTAGGGCTATAATCAAAGCATTAATTCTGTAGTGCTACCTGAAAGGACGGAGCTTCAGGAAGAAATAAAAATAGTTTCTCTTTCCCCATGCCTTTCAAAGAAGGCTTTGACTCCTGTATCAACTGGGAAAGGACAGGCTCTTCACAGAAGGAGACTGTTTTCCCTAGTGCTGCTTTCTACCCCCATGGAAGCACCTGGGGGAAGCTGCCCCAGCCCCCTGGGTGAGCAGAGGCCAGAAACTCCTGTCTGCATGCTGAAGGGCCTGGCTTGAAGTGGGGTCTGCAGAGGTGAGATGCACTCGCTTGCCTCTCTGCCTGCCCTGGCAGCTGGAGCAAAGGCAGGACGTGCCCCTGGGGTGATTGCTGCCAGCAGCCTCTCGTGGGGGGGGGGTGTGGATCAGAAGCCTTCCAAGTCCTGTCAGGATGACTCTGCCGTTTCTTGTGCTTTGACTGTTCGGCCCAAGTAGGATTCTTATTTCTGGGGGAGCTTCTGTACAGCTGGTGGCAGAACTGCAGGAAATAGATGGAAAAGCAGGTCTTTCCTTGAGTCTTTCTGTCAGGTAGGGACTACGGTTTTTATTTTGGTTAGTTAGCTGCTAGAAATTGCAGTTGAAAATTTGAAGAGTTGAGTGAAACTTAAGACTGAATTAAAGAAATGGTAACAAGAAGACTGAGCAGCCAGAAAGATTAAGAACCATTTAGTTGCACCTACTGGAACTGCTTATGACTTAAAACCTTGAACATCTCACAGTGGTTGCTACATGGGTAAGATAACTTGCAGAGCTTTTGCTGTGAAGCTTTAGTTTTGTTGTACAGAAGATGTTAGAATGATCCAGTCTACTAGTTGACCTAGCATTTAGCTCTGTCCTATTGCTCATATTCTCCCACTACATGATTTCACAATGAGTGGAAATCCAAAGCTGCTCATGGAAGTGGCTGCAGCTAGATTTGGAATTGGTGGAAAGCCTTTCCCTGCAATTTCCTAGCTGGTAGTTCAACTGGGAGCCGCAGCCTGACTCTCCCTCGTTTCCCTGCAGGAAAGGCAGTAAGCTGGTTGCTGTGGCTGTTTGATTTCATCTCTTGTAGCTGTAATTGACCTAAATGTCTACCTGTGAAAGCTTTACTTATTGCACTGCTATCAGTGAGCTTGTAATTGCTATCATTGAAACCTAAACTTGAGATAAAATGAGATGCTGTGAAGTTCTGCTGCTGGTAATTATACTGTTTGCTGCATCCCTGATAGGGTGTTTGCTTCGAGACCTTTTCAGGCTTCGTTCTGGGTTTGTTGCAGCTGAAAACAGTCCTCAGTTTTACTTGCCTCCAGCCTACCCTATCTTCTCTTAACTTTCAAAGCTGACTTGTACTGTTCTGTGGTTTCTCTCTAAGTTTAGGCTTTTAAAATACTTGTCTCTCTCCTGACAAAGAACAGATGAGACAAAATTGAAAACCAAATGAGAAAAAACTCCCTCACCTGCCATATTTCAGAGCAGCTTTGTTTGAAAATGAATGTGAGAACAGTGCTGTATCCATCCTGCAGCCAAAGCTCACCATGGGCTGACCAGAGCACCTTTCCTGAGCAGTGTGAGCCAATAGCTTTCATTCTGGTTTTTTATTTGAATTTTCCTTCTCTCATTTTTTTTTTTGTCTTCTGAGAACAAATGTGTCAGTGTAATGTAGCCACTGTTGAACTTTAGATCTAGGCAACCTGACTAAAATGTCTAAGCAGATGGCATTTCTAGGTTATTTTGATCATTTTTCTTTAAGAAATGGAAGCTGAGAGCAAGTGAAGTGCACTTAATGCAAACTTGCAAGTTTATTGCCTCTGCCTGCAGACCTTCTACTTCTTTCCATCTAAACACTGTGCATGGTTTTTTTAAGAGTGGATAAGCTTTTCATCAAATTAATGACTAATCCTTACCAAAACCAAACAAGTGTTCATCTCTACAATGCAGGGCTTCTGTTCTTGAACTGTATGTCAGTCAGTGGACATGGTAGTCAGGAGTACATTTGAGAATTCAGATTCTTAATTTTCTCTCACTGCTGGTAGCAGGAATTTGCTGTGAACAGGGCATTATATTCTGGTTGGATACCCATTGTAATTAAATTATCATCTTTGTCTATGTTCAGTGAACCTTTCTTTGAGTAACTTCCAAAAGAATGCACCTTTTTGCACTTTGGGAAAATCTGAACTCTCTGGGGAAGAAGGAGGAAGATGGAACAAGGTAAATATTTTGAGGTCTGCTGGGCTTTCCTTGTAGGTTTGGCTGATGGATTATGGTCGAGGCATAGTTGTGTTCTAATGCAGAATACAATAGCTTGCTTGTTTTCTTTTACTCTGGACTGGAATCTCTTAATCCCTTCAGACTCAAGCATGAGTATCACATGATGTGGAGGTGTTTGGTTAGCGTACTTCACTGCTGCAGAGCATCCCTGTGCATGACAAATGAGTAAATCGGGATCGCAGAGAGAAGCCACATGGAAATTTTCACTTTTGGAGAGCCGTGGCAAAGTGTTGAGTATTTTTTTGCTGGGTTATGTTCCGGCAAAACTCAGGGGAATTGAAGCATCTGGGCAGTTAGACTTTTAAGTAAGGAGATCAGTTTTCTGCTCTAAAACTCCTGGTTCCTGATTAAAAAGGATTACAACTTTAATGTACTGATAGTGTGCTTCATTTTTGGTATACCTAGAAACGTGGTTTATGTATTTTATATATAGACAGACACCAAGCCAGGTATTAAGAGTATTGGTGTGGAAGCTTCCTTGCAGGAACACTGTGGTGGTACAGCTAATCCTGGGTCCTTCTTTCAGAAGCTGTGACATCGGTGGATATACAGCTGTAGGAGTAGTACTCATAAACCCTGGTAAGAGGGAAAGAATAAAAAATATTCATTAACAGCATTTCAGGAAACAGTAGCTTCTTGTGTAGCTCTGTAATGGTTCCAGCGTGCCTGGTCACCCTCATGTTGCTTCCTCCCGCTTCCCTTTTGTAGGCTTTGGTAACTGGAACCAATATGTCTTCCACATGGCAAACTGGGATTTTAGTTTTGAGATGACGGGGTGAATGCTGATACTTGGCGAGGGTGGCTGCTGAACACTGATCTAGTGAGAGGCCTGAACTGGCTGAGTATGTTTTGGGGGTTTTAGGATTCCCAAAAATGCTGAAATAGGTTAATGAAGTGAGGAGGGTGAGAACTCCGGTGATTTAGAAGCTGCTGGTCTTGACTCTTGGTGCTGCTTTTGTGGAATTTCTTCGGTTAAGCACCAGATCACTGTTGCTTTGCTTGGAGTAGCTTCAGGGACATATTCTACCAGCAGCTGAAGCTGCTGCTTCCCAAGTCGTTTCACTCGCATTGGAAGAAATGCAGAGGTAATTGGGGAGCTCTAGTCGTGGTGGCTCTATACTTAGCTTGTTACTCCAGGCAAATTATCTTTTCCTTCTCAAGTGTTGACTGGTAGGCTGCTTTAAGAACTGTCTAGCTTTCAACTGCTAGGTCATTCGAACTCCTCTGCAATATTTTTATTGCGTGGGCACTTCTTCCTGTGAACTCTTGAAAGACTGGCAATAACCTACCCGTGGAAGAGTCTGAGGAGGAGAATTCTTTTAGTAATTCACTGAGGGGGGTGGAAAAAGCGATGCTGGTGTAATCAGCTTGGAGTAGGAAGCAATCTTGAAAGCTGCTTGATGCAGTGCTCACCTGCGGAGGCTGGTTGGCTTCCTTACTGGTCTGTGCTGGGTGGGTCTGGTGCTTGTGTGGAGGACTCAGCCTGGGGGGTTGTGGACAAAGGGCGAAAGGATTTAGCTTGATTTGACAAGTGTAAGATTTGCATAACAAGGACAATAAGAGCTATTTCTTGCCATATTTTTTTTCATGACTAGTTTTTTAACAAGCTGTTTGTAGTGTAGGTGCTCCCATCCTTTCTGAGGGTCACACCCAGAGAGCAGTCCCATTAAAATGAATACTGCTGTTGCATCATCCCTCAGACGGCCACATTCTCATTCAGCACGAAGGTATGAAGACTTTTCCTCTTGCATAAGACAACTTGAATTGTTCTGGTTGGGGAGGAAGCAGTTTGGCAGCTCACTAAAGAGTAAGTTGTGCACTGCTGTGCCTCGTAGCTTATTTTTCTAAACATTATTTCAAGCTTTTGTGCAGCTTTCTAAACTGGCTTAGCAACGCGTACAGCTGCCCGAGACTGGACCACTGCTCACACAGAGGTGGTGATCACCCAGCCAGCTCTGGCTGAATGCAGTTCCTGTGCTGCTGCTAGCACCCTGCTTGTTCCTAGACCCAAACTGTTTGGCCTTCAAATTAGAGACCTGACAGGGCTAAGCCTCATGTACTTGAGTATATTTCAAGAGCTTCAAAATTGCCCTATGGTTTAATCTACTTCATCTCCTTTTAATTTCTAAGTATTTCTAACAACTGGGTTTGTGTTTTCTGGTTCTTCCAATAAAATTCAGTTTTCAGTCTCATCGGAAGCCCTCGCTGCTGTGTGTCAATCCCAGCAGACTGTGGTGTCCTGGTAAAGAAATAATTTTTCTAAGGATACACTTCAGATCCAGTAGCATTTGTTGTTGGGCTAAACTGACTTGGCTTACCATAGGCAAGGAGTGAGAAGTTAAAATGTGCCTTGTCAAAAGTACCTGGTTTTAAGTGACTTGTATCATGAAAAGGGCAAGAAGGGACCAAAGTTGTTTTTTTTTCTTTTTTTGTGCAAGAATTAAAATATTAGAAGTAAACAAGTGGGCTGAGGAGAATCTTACAGTTTGAACAAAGGCCTAATGCCAAAACAACCTCCAGAAATTATTTTATGTGCTTAAATTCCACAATTTTTATAACGACTCTTGCCAAGACAATTAGAGAATTCCTGGAGCTGGTTTGAATTTCCAGGCTGGCTTTTGGACCTCAAAAGCTGCTTCTGCAGGTGCAGAGAACACTCGGGTCTGTTCAGGTAGGCTGGCGAGTCCCAGTGGTTTTATTGCTGGAAAGATTTGATTTGTTTAGAGCCTGAGGATGTTGCCTTGAAGCACATCTGTGCAGTTGCAGCTGTACCCAACTGAGGTGTTTTAGTGCTGGTAAAAGGTCAGGTTTTGAACTGTCAGGAATTGATGAACAGTAAACTTATCTGTTTTCTAGAACTTCAGGCCTCCTGTCTGACTCTGGGCAAACGCAGGAGGAAGAACAGGGCCCCTGTGTGGAGTTGGCATTCTTGAGACCTGCTTGACTGTTAGCAGCTTGTTTAAATAGGAGAGGGGAAAGGAGTACCCAGGGCCAGTTTGGGGAAGGCTTGTTCAGCTGCGTGCAGATCAATTGTGGTAAAACAACTCGGTGCATCCATCATGCTTGCAAAAGAAAACACAATCAGCACTGGATTTCAACAGCAATTAGTCAAGTTTTGCCGTTGTATTCTCCCTTAGGTGACTTCAGGTTGAGTATTGTTGAAAGACTTGACTTAGCCGAGTTTGTACGTGTTGAAACAACTGCAGTGGCTTGAAACTCATCTGAAGGATCTTCCGTTTGTTAACTGACTTCTGAAGAGCCCCTTTACCTGTGACCCCTCAAAAATCCTGTGGGTGACTTGGTTACTTATTTTTAATAACACTTTAACCAGAACTTGGAGAGTTTAAACAACTTACTGATAGTTTATTGCATGGGAGAATGTGAAAGAAAAAGTTGTGAGGCTGGGGATCCATGGATGGGGCTGAGTGACATGTTGTTTAGCCTCTCCGTGAGGCTCAGAGCATGGTTGCCACGTTATAAAAAGCTTGTTGCCTTGTGCTGATCTGTTCCTCCAGCACAGCTTCTTGTAACCTTTAAACTCAGAGTGTAGAATAGGAATTTTTCCTGTTAAAACCTGCATTTGTTTATGAAGAGTTAGCTCCTGCTTACCTCCGGCCTACATCTTTAGATCTCAGTTATTTAAATACCAAGGTGTGTGTCACTAAATGTACTGGGTAGGTAAATTTTTTCCTTCACCAGAAAGAAGGAAATGTGACCTGTAGCGAACAAACAGCTGTTTATATCTCATTACACCTTTTCATTCTTCAGTTTTGTTTACCTGCAGTATTAGGATTTAGGAGTTGGTCTGCAGGTGAGTTTTTACCTGTGAAATCCTGGAGATTTGTTCAGATACTTCTGAGGTGACCCAACTGTAGCCTTATCTTCAAGTGAAGTATTTGATACTGCATCTGATTTCATTTTTACAGGCTTTCTTTTTGAGGAGGAGTGGGTAAAAGTCCTTCCTAATGTCTGCTCTAAACAAAACAGGCTGGGTTAGTGCTAGAACAGACACTGGGTATATGGAGTATCTTCAAAAAGAGCTGCTTGATGATGTAGGTTGAATGTCAGGGTCTGAAAGCTTCAGTTCTGAAGTAAGGAGTAACCCTTCCAGTCTGTCTGTTTAGATATGCCCTACTTTCAAGCCTCATGGAGTTTTTGAAGGGAGAAGTACCAGATTTTTTTTGTGTAAATCAGTATGCTAGAATTACACCCTTTCTCAGTTTTTTGAGGTAGTTTGGTGTAAAATTTTCCCAGGAAATGTAGCTCGTACTGAACTGGTGGGGTGGGAGTGAAGGTGAGTTAAGTTCATCACAATCACATGTGGTTCTTTCTCTTCTTTCCAGCATCTTAACTCCTTGTCACAGGTGACAGGGTGTTCCGTGCAGACAGATTTGAGGTAGAAATCTGCAACTTCACCTTAGTTTCAGCTCTGGGTTAACCCATTTCATCGTCTGAGTTTAACCTGCAGCGCTAGTGCCATGTTCAGCGTGGCTAGACTGAGACCCTTGGGGGGGGGGGGGGGTTAATGCAGTGCTCCTAGAGCAGGGGCACTGCAAATAAAGCATTTAACAGGTGCTTTTGCAGTGCTTCTGGAGGTAAACTGGTCCCTAACCTCCCTAACTGGTTCCTGACTTCACAGCAGCCTTCTCTGGGTGGAGTGCTGCTGGTGTGCTGTAGTCTAGGGGAGCTACAGAGGAGCAGGGCTTCCACTTGGGTTGCACTGCCTGGTGATGTACTGAGCAGAAGCAGTTGCATTCCTTTTGCCCTGCACTCCTTTATTAATTGTTAACTGAAACAGTTGAGTTGCTGGGATTTGTTTGGTATTTGTGGCAAGATTTGATATGTTACTTGATAAAAGCTCATGTGCTTTCCCCAGGTAACTCTTAAGGGCTAAGGATGTTTTATGGAGTGGTGGGTTGGTGGATTGGGGGAGGTTAAGGTGATGTAATTCAGTAGTGAGAACTAATGCACTGAAACTTCATCCTGGGAAGTTACTCAGTAACTGTTTCCATCACTGAGCTGCAAAAAATAATGCTGGCGAACTTAGCAAGGTTAAATGAAAAATGTACAAACCACAAATGCCTGTATTTTGGAGGCTGGTGCTAGAGGTAATAAAGGCTTCGTGGGGAACTGCACTCAAGCAAATACTCCAGGAAGACTAAAAACTTCGTTATCCATGGTGTTCAATACCTTAAATCTGAGCTTTTATTTTCTCTTGACTGTAAGCAAAACGATTCCCTGTCAGCTCCCTGCAGTGCTGGAAAGGCCCGACTTGCTGCAGCCTTGTGGCAGGGAAAAGAGCACGTGTGCATTGCCCTGTTTGCTCTGGTGCCAGTTACTCCAGAGTACTGGCAGATCTCTTCTCTCAGCTTGTGTGTCAGGCTGAGGTAGAAGTGAGTCTGCCAGCACACAATCTAGTTTTGATTTGTCAAGATCTAAAAGGTAGAAACAGAAAGCACTTTGTCCTGGCTGCTCTCAGGAAGACTGACACTTGAATCACTCTTTCTAGTTGTCTCTTCGCTTAACTTTCTTGGCGTGCTGCTCTTGCTGAGTGAAGGATGTTGTTTTGTAGAAGTCACTTCCACCGAGTTCAAAGGCTTTCATCTGTAGGTTGAACATCTCATACCAACAATTTCCAATGAGGTACTTGTCTGAACAGTTCCAAGTTCAACCTTGTCAGCATTAAGTCAGTGAAACTTCTTTGGCAGTTGGTATCCCTTCTGTAAAATAAGGCTGTCTCAGGGTTGAAACTTACTGCTGCATGCCAGCAAATCCTTGATGCTGAATCTCCTTTCCCTCCATCAGATGAGAAGAGTGTGACTGAAGGTGCTTTTTGATGTCTGCAGAAGCAGCTCTAGAGAATCCATATCTCTGGGGTTTTGGTGGACTCCAGAGAATCATTCCTGCTTATTTATGCTTCATTGCTGAGAGGTTCAAAGTGGCAGAATATCCTGGAAATACCACATCCAGGTTCTGGTTCTTTTTGTTATGAAAAACCTGTCTTTGTTGCTAACCCCAAGTGTTTAGATCCAGTAAGAAGTCTGAGTCTACCCTGCTGTATAATTTTCTTGTGGCCATTTTCTGAAGTTCTAATCGTCAGGGCTTTAAATTTCTCCTGCATATTAGAGCTGTGTGAGAATTCCCCTGGCACTTGCAGGTGATCATGAAGTATTCAGTTTATCTTTAAGTAGCCGAGTTTGGTTTCCTGCTGTTTATTTCATCCTTTTCAACCTTCTGCTTGCATTTACTTTAGTTCAGCAATAATAATTAACTCAAAGCACTGATTGAGCTGTTTTGGGAGAACAAACCAATAACCACAATGCAATAAGCACCATGGCAACTTTCTGGTGATGAAAATTGGAATGCTTGATTTACTTGTTAAGCTTTGAGGAAACAGTGGTGATGATAGAACAACTTTGTAACTGACTCTCGCTTCAGCAGCCACTTGCTGCTAGCTGAAAGCTTGAGGGGGGTGTGGGAAGAGTTGTAGTTTACTGGAGTCAGCTTCGACTGCTGAGGACAAGAGCTGTTGATGAGGTTAATGTAGGGAATGTCTGGTGAGCTGCTCCCTTGTTGCATTTGAACACGGTAGAATGTGATGTGCAAGTATGTTTTTTAATTACTGATGCTTCCACAGCCGCTCTGGATGACACTGTTTACTTCCTTCTGGTGATTCTGGCTAGATGTGTTTAAGCTGGAAACAGCAGAGTTAAGGACATCTGGATACTGCTGTCCTGTCCTCTCACCAGTTCACCCAGTTGAACTGCATGTGTCTGTCTCCCAAAATGGGTGCCCATCATAGGTAAGAGATGCTCACTGGGTGATAGAACGTGGCCCTTTTTAAAGAGAGACAAGGTCAGACACAAAACCTGCCTTTAGGGGAGAAGAATCTTAAGGTCTGTAGGGCAGTTTCTTTGTTCAGTTGGTGTGGACACGGCACTGAGGATGCCTGCAGTGAAGTGAATCTCTTTTGACTGCAGATGGCTTTGCCGGCTTTCTTGGTGTGAAAACATGGTTCACCAGTATAGACACAGCCACTTGGAACCCCACTGAAAAGCTCTGAAGAACTTTGCCTTGTGTAGGGACAGCTCTGACTCGGTGGGGGATGTAAGGACGTGGTTAGAAAGCTGTAGCCCTTACAGCTCAGAGTTGGTAAGGCTTCCAGCCTCAGGCGGGAGGGCATCGGCTATGTCCCGTTGCTCTCTTGAGTTTCATACCATGTCAGAAAGGTGGGGCTTCCCTCACTCACTCCAAGCTACTGTGCTTTTGGGCACTGGTTTGAGCTCGGCAGGCTGGAGCCCGGCTGTGCTCTGCTAGCAGGCAGTGGGCACTGGGGAGGGCCTCGGGACTTGTGCTTGGCAGAGGTGTTGACTCACAGCTCAGGCCGTGCCTGCATGGACATGCTCTTCATTTACAGGGAGACACTGCTCCATACCAACTAGTTCATGAGCTTCCAGTATAATAGAAACTTGCCCTAAACTTGCCCTACCTAAACTTTTGGTAGTTTATCTTAGTGAGTTCGCTTATTTAGTAGTTTATCTTAGTGAATTCGTTCAGTGGCTCCTAAGAGAATAATGAGTATGTTAGGGAGGAACTTGCATAAGACTTCTGACATCCTTTTGATAAGATAAAGCTTCGGCAGACCAAGTTGAAGCACGGCAAGAGTGTGTCACTGAGGCAGGTGGCATGTGCTGTATTACACCTCCTGTCTTTAAAGCTTATTTAGTGGCTTTAATGGTTTAAAGGAAAATCTACAGATACCGCTATGGGATCATAAATTGTATCCTAAACATAGGTGTCTTGAGCAATTATTGAAGACCATAAGGTGAATGCTTGGAGGACAATAGTGGGTTTGGCATCTAGGATGCTTTGATGGCAGTATGGAGACCAGCTATCACATTAACAGAACCATTCTTAATATTCTTCAGCACTGCGTTCTTGACAGAGTAATTGCGGCATCAGAACTCGAATATGAGTGTATCTCATGTGAGAGTGACAGAGCAGCACACTCTAGCTTTGAGATGGGCTTCATTTCAGCCTGGAGTACAGTGCAGTTACCCCTCCCTTTTGATGCATTACACAAACAGTAATGCTGGCTGCTCGGAAAGGGCTGCCTTGGCCTCTCGTTGGGTATGACGTGTCAGGGAGACTGTTCTCTTCCATCTCCTGGCTTTGGGCTCCCAGGCTTTCTGTCTTTCCCTCTGAGGTTTTTAGTTTGCTTGTGTGCTAGCTTAGTCTTCATCAGGCAAGCTGTTAGAGGGGAACACTTGGTAAGTAATATGTGAAGATTCTGCAGTGGCCTGGTATGAACTGCTCAGATGTCTGCTGCTTTCTTGTCTCTGAGTTTGCTCCCCATGGCATCATTTAAAGGAAAGGTAGGGGTGTTCTAGGCAGGAAGGGATGTGGATCCTGAGAGTCAGACTCTCTGAGCATGGCTGTCCTGAGGATGGACTTGAATGGTTATAAAATCAGTCAAATACTATCTCTCTAAACATCTTCTTCAACTGCCAACTCTCTTTGGCCAAGTTAGTCTGTCTTTTAAACATACAAACTCTTCAGGCAATCTAAAGCATTTGTTTATTGCAGGAAAATGTCTTGGTGACCTGAAGGAGGTTTGGTAGGTTGAGAAAGTCTGCCTTGCAGTTGACCTCTTTGCTACCCATACTAGTAGGAGCTGGGTGTGTTTTTCACAAGGGAGGTCGTAAGGCATCAGGTTCTGTAGTGAAAAGCATTAGTTTAACTAAAAGTGAGACTGAGAGAGCCTTGAATGCCAGGACTGCCAGGATCTTTACCTCACTTCAGACTTCCCTGTAAGAGTCTTGGGTTTCTGATGGAGTTCAGTAGATGTCTTGAGTTGGGTAGTATCAGAGATGGGTGGTGATTTGGAGCGGGGTTGAGACTGTAGAAGTGGAGCTAAGGCAGGAAGCAGATCGCAGGGAGCTGAAATGCTATTAGCTGCATTGATTTCCCTGCCTCTGTGAGGCCTACACATCAAACCCATGCTGCTGAAAGCCTCCCCCTCCTGTCCTCCTTTCTGTGGAAGCAAAGTGACAGGCTGCAGTTCCTCAGTAGCTGCTGTAATTCTCGCTGAGGCCCCTCTGGGAGCAGCTTTGCCCCCTGCTCGGGCAGCCTTGCTTGCCTGGCAGCGCAGCCTGCGGCCTTTTCACCGCGAACCCCGCTGCTGGAGCGCTCAAGCGAGCGCTGGAAGCCTGGGTGAGTATCACTGGCTGCTTCTCAAGTCTGACATCATAGCCAAGAATTAGATGGCTCTCTTTCACCACGGGGATAATGAAATAATTCCTACTGTGTTATTCATTAACTCGCACTTCATTCAATGGCTCCTAAGAGGATAATGAGTATGTTAGAGGTGAACTTGCATAAGACTTCTGACATCCTTTTGATAAGGTAACCAAGAGTTAAAGCTCTGGCAGCCCAAGTTTTAAGCGTGGCAGCGATGCCTCGCTGTGGCAGGTGGCATGTGGCATGTGCTGTGTTACACCTACTGACCTTAAAACTGATCTACTGGATTTTTCTTTCATGGTTTAAAGAAAATAGCCCGTTTCTAAAGTTCTCGTGGGAAGTAACTAGAGCCCAGAGGCAGATGAAGCTGTTTTAGTGTGGTGGCTGCACCTGACTGGCTGAATGAGTCTACCATACCAAATGGGAGTACTGGTCTGGTCAGAAGGCTTGCCAGGGAGCTCATCTCCCTCCAAAAGAGGTTTGTCTGTGCTGTGCAATTGAGCCAATGAACATATAATCAGATTAAGCTGTTTGGGGGGGAAAATGATGACTGGATATTAACAGGCCTGACAGACTGTCTGGTCTTTTGACTGTTGCCGTGAGCGCGCTGCTATCAGTAGTTCATCCCCAAAGGTAGATGAGATCACTTTGAGCAGAGGCTGCCTTGGACACCTGAAGAAATCCGGAGTTTCAGGTGGCCCAATAAGCTGTTAAATCACCTGGTATTTGTAGAAGCACGGGGTGAGGGAGTAGTGACTTTATCTGGGGAGAAGTTCTGGGTGGTGGTCTGGTGAGTCAGGTACTTGCCATGCTGGAGAACTAGCTGTGTCCCTGCCCTGCTGTGAGCTGTGGTGCTGGCTAGTAAGTTACTACAGGTGTGGGGTTTGGTGGTAAGTACCCAGGCCCAGGCCTGAGTGCTCATCCCTGCAGCTCAGGCCCCCAGCTAGTGAAGGTGTAGTTCTGAAATGGAGCAGAATACTGCAAAAATCAGGAGCATGTGAAGTAGACTTCAGACAGCTGTTCTGGATACCAATTCTAGAAGATCCTTCTGAAGCCTCAAACTCTTATTATGTTTAGTTTTTCAGCCCTTTAAGAAGATGAAAACCACTTAACCGTACGGGACAGCGTGGAAACTATGGTAAGCACTGTGGATCTGTGACAGAAGAGGTGCTATAAAATGAGCAGTGGAGAAAAGATTGACTTGATTGTGAACCCTGCACTGCTTACAAGGTTGAATAAAAAGTAAATGCCATGTTCTGGCTTCAGGGAGTGTCATCCACCTAGTTCACCGAGGGTGGGTGGATGTTTCTGGGAAGGAAGGGATGGAGAAAGGAGTTAGAGATCAGACGTATTGCAAGAGAAGCTGAGCTAAAGCTTCACAGGTGATCACAGTGCTTGCATTTCCTACTGTGCAATTCTTCCCTCTGTGCTTTTATATGGAGACATTTTAAGATGCAATGCAGTGGCTTTCCATGGGATGCAGGAGTAGTGAAAATAACCTGCTGAGCTTTTAATACAAGGGGCTCGGGCTCTCAGCTTTGCTTCCCTTGGATATTGTGCATGTACCAAGCAAGCACGAAGGCATGCCTGCCCTGTCAGGAATCTCCTCCCTTCCAGCAGCACTTCCACACCGGTGCTCTGACTTCCTCAGCTGTTTCATGTGAGGTGGTAAAATGCCAAACAGGCCATTGTTTTTTGTTCTTG
This sequence comes from Todiramphus chloris collaris, assembly GCA_025345505.1. Taxonomy (NCBI): domain Eukaryota; kingdom Metazoa; phylum Chordata; class Aves; order Coraciiformes; family Alcedinidae; genus Todiramphus; species Todiramphus chloris. Next base: position 172,557 of record JANVCC010000122.1, on the reverse strand, counting down.
GAAGATCTGGTTTGCAGCACCCGTGATAACGGTAACTGGAAAAAAACCCCAACACATCTTCAGTCCAGCTTTACATTGTTCAGGCTGAACGTGAAGTGTGGCTGCAAGTGCCCGGCTCACGAATTTCACTGGTTATTCTGGAAGCCTCTCCCACCAGGGATGACTTTCAAAAGAGTTCTGTCAGCTCGACCTGAAACTGCTGCAGGGATGTGACATTTTCCCAGCGAGTGACACGGATGCGGTGCTTTTAATAAAACATACACCTTGTACTTGGTCGAGAGACTAATTTAAGCTTGCCAAGGAAGCTTTCCTGCATGAAGGTGTGAGCGTTCATCCGGGAAAGGAGCTTGGCTGGGCTTTGCCATTTGAGTCTAGCTGTACTGAACTGTGTGTGAGCTCTGCCAGCAGTGCAAGGCCTGAATGCTGGGGTTGTTCTGACAGCGAGTTGCTGTTTATCTAAATTACAAATGCTTGTTCATCTCGGCTCTGAGCACTTGCTTCTAGATTTGCCTTCACCTGTAGGTTTATGTGACACCAACCGCAGAACCTCTTGGAATAAAGGCTTACCAAAAAAGTGAGGTAGACTTAAGTATCCTGAGCACTTGTTCTTACCCTTGCTGTTTCCCTTGGTTTTGCTCAGAGCGTGACTCTTGCTTTGCCTTGGAGTATTTTTCTGAACGTAGTTTAAAGTTCCAAACTTAAAATTGGAAGAGGTTGTCTAGGGAAAAAAAAAAATCCTGGTGATACTCAAAGCTTGGCTGGCCAAATCCTTGAGCACGTGATCTAACTGCAACTGTGGCAAGTGGGGGCTTGGACCACTGATGGTTGGTGGGCCCATTCAGCCCAGATTGTGACTCTTTCTACATGTGTATCTATCCTGTTTCTCTACACTTCCCCCTTTCAACTTAAAGGGGCAAGAGTAACTTCGGCTTTTTAATAATCAAGTCTTGTTTCTTGGACAGCACCGAAGCCTCTGGTGTTGAATTTGAGTCTCTTTCAGCAGGAAGGCTTTTGGTGAAGGTCAGTCCTCCTGGACAAGCTTTACTGCAGGCAGCTTTTATAGTCCAGGAAGGAAAGAAATTCCAGGTTTTTTTGGTTTTTTTGGTTTGTTTGGACTTGGACCAATGCAGACACCTCACAAGATCTTTAAGGAGATCTTTGAGTACCTGAGCAAACTGAGTTTCAGAGTTGTGTTCATACGTTGTCAGGAGCTTCATCCCGTTTACACATCATGAAGCTACACGTTGCCAGTTGAGATGGGGAGTTTTATGCCATTTAATGTCATCAGAAGCAGCAAAGTAGGACCTAAACCTCAAGTGCTAAACCTCTTACTGCTGCTTATTTATGTTTTGTCTTCTTTTTGAATCTAAGCAAACACAACAGCATCCTCATGGGTTCAGGACAGACATCTCAGCTCATGTTCAGGAAGTCCAGACTTGGTTTTGCTGTTAAGTTGGTGGCCAGAGGATACTTCAAACTGAAGGATAAAGAATAAAACTCACCTAATTTAGTTGGTTCCCCTTAATTTTTATTGTGAAATGCTACTTCTGTGCATTTAATTGAAGCTTGGTACCTGCAAGTCACTGGTAAGGATTGAAGTGTTACAAACGTGTGACATTTGTGCTATTTTCCTTTTTATATTTTCCTTCCCTGTTTATCTTTAAGCAAGCCCCTGGCCTAACGTGCACACATTGTTGCAGGTCTTTATAAAATACAGCTTGAAGGGGACGTGCTAAATTTACTGTGTAGTGGTTATGTATCTTTTTATGTTTCTTTAGAGGAAGGTTAAGTCTTGCTGGCTGATAATAATTCAAGTGTAAAATGAAATTGAAATGGATAACTGAAGTTTCCTGCATCCTGACGTATGTATTTTTAAAGATCTGGGATTAAACTCTATTTAAAAAGAAAATCACCTGAGAGATCAGTAACAGAATTAGCTGTTGAGCTGCACTTGCTTCTACAACACCCCTTGGGAAGCTGTGGGTGATTTAGGGAACTTGCTGAAGAGTACAGACATTTTGTTTATAGCTTATTTGTTTGTTTTTAAGTAATTAAGATAAATCATCACAACCAAGTCTTTTAGTAAACTAGGTTGGCTTTGAGTCACCCAGGGAAGGAGTGAATGTTCTTAAAAGCATAAAGCACTTCAGTGACGTCTTGCGTTGTTTATATTGTTGGTGTTCTTCCTTCTCAGGGTTTGTTACATCCACTGAATTTCTCTAGTGGAAATAAGTGAGAAAAGCTTTAAATGGAGGTTTACTGGAGTTGAGTGAATCCAGACTGAACTAAATCTGGGGGGCAGCGTGTTCTGGACAGTCCCTCAGAGTTCAGCAGGACAGAAGCGTCTGCGTGTGCAGGGGGATGGATTCCTGCAGCAGCTCGACACTGGCACCAAACCTGGCTGCAGGATGAAGGGTGGAGTTGTTGTAAGGACGCGTTTGTGCAGGTGGCACGGGTTACTATCTGGCATTCCAAATTTGCCATGCTTTTTAAAAGGGCATTTAGTATAAAACAGGATACTGGAGTAATGCCTTGTTTTGGTAAAGAGTTAAACAGAACTTCACGCGGATTGATTTAAGTGAGCAGGTAGGAAATACAGACTTAGATCTTCATTTTCCCTAAGAAAACTCCCTCCTTTTGGTTGATCTTGCTATTGAAACAGGGATTTCAGAGGACACAGAGTTACCATGTAGGGTTGATTCCTTTTTCCACATAAGGCAAATAGCTGCTGGTACCTTCCGAAGGAAGCTCGAACATTTAGGTCAAAAAAATTTTAAACTTCAAGTATTGAAGTGGGGAGGGGAGAGTCTGTCTGTGGCTAGCAGATATTGGCTGGGAATATGTCAAAGGCTTTTTCATAGCAGAGCTGCCAATTGATTTTCAATTCAGACTGGAACTTAGTGTTTTGCTATCCATATGTGCCTTAACCAACCACAAAACCTTCTTTGGTGCCTCTGAAAAGCCTAAATATCTTTAACTTTGGCTTCCTGCTGTCTAGTTTTGTAGAAGCAGCACGTTCTGTTAATCCAGGTACATTCTTTCCTGGCTCTGGATGTCCGGGCAGCTTCAAGGTGGACTGACAAGTTTGTGTATTAATGTTAAATAGAGGAAAAAAAAAAATCATAGGGAGGTGTCATGACTAAACTACCTCCCTGGGTAGTCTGGAAGCACGAGCTCAGAAATTGTGATTGTTCTTGCCGTCGAGGAGCTGGAGATGTGAACAGGCTGGTCTCCTAGCACACAGGTTACCTCGGTTTGTAGCTGGAGGGCTTCTGGGCTCAAAAATAAATAAGCTATAAAAAATTTACATAACACAGCCAGCTGATTCTGAAACACCACTGCTGTGCCTGAAGAGGAATACATTTTGCAGTGTGAAAAATTAACGAGGCTATTGAAGACTTCTCTCCTTCATACCAGCCGCTCCCAACGTATGTGATTGATCTGCAGGACTAGTTATGGAAATTGAAAGGCATCGACAGGAGCTTCACATTTCTCGAGGCCGCTTGAAGAGATGCTGAACAACCTGAGTGCACTTCCTGCCTCTCACATCAAAGGGCTGTGCACAAATGCTGGCCAGATCCCTGGTGCTGGGTTGGGCTCCCGGGCGAGCCGCGGTCCTGTCTGCGCAGAGCTCCTCGCTGTCCTTCATCTGCAGGTGTGGAAGGGCCCTTTCGCTGCATGTACTGTAGGGCCCTTCTTAGGACTCTCTCTGTCTTTGCTTACCTTCTCCTTTAGGTGGGCAGCCCCATCTCCAGCTCTTATTTGAGTGCAATTTGCAAATGGAAAGTAGTAATTTTTTGCCAGTTCCATTTCCTGCTTCTGAAAGGAACTGTGACTTTCTGTGCCTGGAAAAAGATGGGGATAAACAACTGTCTTCATATTTGAAACCTAAAGTGATTTAACTATGAGAGAAGGTATTTGCTCCTCCTGCTTTTTCTCCCAGGTCGAATGAATTGGATCAGTTGACCAAAGTGTCAGGTTTCTTGGAGACGGTGTGCTGGTAGATTAGCCAAACCAGTTTGTTTGTCCCTGGGATCTAAATACAGGCAACCTCCTTAACTGGGGAAGGCATCTGAGTTCTGTGTATGTCTTGACACATGTAGGGAGCTGAAGCTCTTCCCTGCTGTGCCTATCTGAAGGGCAAGGCTCCTGTGAGGAGAAAACTGGACTAGTAACAGAGCACGCAGCTGAAAGTCTGGAGAAGCTGAAACTGGAAGGGGCTTGATGCAGTAACCTGTTTGTTCTGCTGCTGGAATGTGAGGAAGGTACCTGTTCTGGGCAGTCATGTCTAATGGTCGGGCACGGTGATCCCAAGGGTCTCTTCCAACCTCAGTGACTCTGTGGCTTTGAACTGGAGTGGGCTGTCTAAACGGGAGCTGGCAGAAAGTTTGCTGGTCTCCTTATCATGCACAGGCACACAGGGTTTTATCTCTGAGTTTGGCTTCTGCCTTACAGTTTTTCCACCGCTGAACTGCCTGGTTGGGCAGTGGGAGCTGGTGATGGTCCCAGGCACGGTGCCCAGACAAGTATTCGGACTGCTCTCTGGAAAGCAGCTGTTTGTGGTGCTAGAAAAGCTAGTCTGAGCCTTGACTGACTCCAGAAATGGGGAATTTAGGTGCTTAGCTCATAAAAAGGGGTCTTGAGGCTAACTAAAGCTGGCTGTTTCCCTAGGTCACCTCTTTCAGTATGATTCCTTGAGTCGTTACCAGGATTGCTTTGCACGTACCAATAAACACATGCCCCAACTCCACACTTTTCTGGTGTTGAATTAACTTACTATTTTCTTCTGTAAATAAAGAGTATTACTAAGGCTGTGATCAGACATACTTACCCCTGCCATGGTTGGAAGAAACTAGCTCTTTGTGCTTGAAATATCACTGCTGTGTGTGATATTGAGCTGTCCTGTGGGTACAGAAGACACTTGTATACAGAACAGGTCCGGGCTTTGGGAGGGTTGACTGTATTCGAACCGCGGATGCTGCTGTTTAAACGTAGCCTGCTCAGTGCTTTGAGAAAGAAATGCATTAGCTGAAGAGATGAGCAAGCTCCCTGACTATTCTGTGAAGAAAATGCCACTTCTGCAGGTGTTGAAGTGGTTCTTAAACTGCCTCCAGTTCTGGCTGTTGCACAGTTGCTTTCAGGCTGTGCTTTTCACCAGCAGCTGCTCTGGAAGCAAAGGACATCTACAGCGAGGCAGAGGACTGGTTCCAGGGGCATGAGGACTGGTTCCAGGGGCACGAGTGGGGCTGGTTCCAGGGGCACGAGTGGGGCTGGTTCCAGGGGCACGAGTGGGGCTGGTTCCATGAGCACGAGTGGGGCTGGTTCCATG